>JAREIK010002952.1:475690-514969 GCA_029783825.1 Sapria himalayana
GTAAAAGCTTTTAATACTTTGCCCTCCTCATTTCTTATAACTCCTCCTCCACCTGCCTCCCCCATTTCTCTTCTAAAGCTCCCATCTGTATTAAGCATTAGGCTTCCTGGCGAGGGTTTGTTCCAGCTAACTTTTTTGATGACTGGCATTTTTCTTGCTAATGTTGTTAAATTCCATGCTCTTCTTCTATCTTCATCCATACTCATTCTTCTCACTTTTATTGGCTTACAAGTAGTAATAAAAGCAATTTCTTTTTTAATTTCTTCCAATATATCTTTAACTTTCATTTCCACGTTTTCAAACCTACTTCTATTTCTAGCTTTCCATAAGCACCAAACCACTATATGAGGAGTATAATTTCTAAACCATTTTAATATCTTATTCTTTGTTTTCTTTTTTGACCAAATTTCTACTCTTTCATTCAGAGACTTTTTACTATTTTTAATTTCTGCTTCATTCTCTAATATGTGTCATAATTCAACTGCAATCTTGCCTATAGAGAACAAGTGATCCACACTTTCTGTCTCTAGATGGCAGCATCCGCATCTTGATGCTAGTTTTATGTCTTTTTTCTGAATATTTTCATCTACTAGGGTTATATTGGAGATAATTTTCCACATTAACATATTCAATTTTTGTGGCAGGTCTTTTAACCAGATTTCCTTAAAATGTACGTATCTACTATTTCTGATCAGGTCCTTGGCACTTTTTAATGTGAACTTTCCTTGAGGATTCAACGACCATTTCCAACCACTTTTTGTTAAAATAATATACTTTTCTACTGTGTTTTGTTGTTTCCACATCAATTTCCAGTTTCTTGTAGCTTTTTTGGAATCTTTAAATGCATTGTTTCTTAACCCATATTTGGCTTTCACATATAGCACCCAAATATTTTCATTTTGCCTTAGCATCCACCAGTTTTTGCATGCCCAAGCTTTGGCTATATCATTTAGACTTGTAAAGCCTAGACCTGTCTCCTCCTTAGGATAACATAAATCCTTCCATTTTTTCCAATGTAATTTATTCTTCCCTTCATTTTTGCCCCATAAAAAATTAGCCATTTCCCTTTCCAATTTTTTTGTGATACTCTTTGGTGGTTGTGTCATCATTAAGATAAGTGCTAATGATCCATGTAACACATGAGTTATTAACGTAATTCTTCCTGCCATATTTAATAAATCTTCTTTCCACCCAACTATTTTTTTTCTAATCTTTTCTAGTAAGAAGGATAGATGATCCTCCTTCATTCTTCCTTCATAAATCGGACATCCCAAGTACGTTATAATTCCTTTACTATTCACAAAGCTCGTGATTCCTTTAATCCTTTGCGCTACACATTCTGATGCTCTAGCTGCTACCATAAATTGACATTTATTTTTATTTAGCATTTGACCTGTTTCTTGTTCTAGCAAATGCAGTAGCCCCATCAGATTATTCATTGATCTGCTACTGGCATTTGTAAATATAATTATATCATCCGCGTAAGCTAAGCAGCATACCAATGGAGTATTTCTAGGCTGTTTATAAGCTAAAATACTGTCATTTCTTACTTTCTCTTTCAAATTTATTATGAACATTTCTAGATATATATTGAACAAAGAGGGCGATAATGGATCCCCCTGCCTAAGACCTCTGGATGGTTTAAATTCTTCCCCAGCTTTGCCATTTATCAACATTCTAACCCAGGCACTAGATATACATCTATATATAAGATCTATCCAAAATTCTGAGAAACCCATTCTCCTCATTAGATAACATAAAATGTTCCATTCAACTCTATCAAATGCTTTTGACAAGTCTAATTTCATTATTACAGTATGTCATCTACTCTTGGCTCCTAATTCTTTTATCATTTCTGATGTAATGTTAACATTTTCTAACATCGATCTATTTTTAATAAAGCCTGCTTGTTCAGGGGAAATTATTTTGGGAAGAATCTTGCTCAATCTATTTTGTAATACTTTAGCTAAGATTTTATAGATGGTATTGCATAAACTAATTGGCCTTAAGTCCTCTACTTTCTGTGGATTTTCTTTCTTGGGTATTAATACTATATATGAACTTGCCCATGATTTTGAAATTTCTGCCACTACAAATACCCAGGTTATGGCCGCGATGACTTCTTTATTTATTATGCTCCAGCACCTTTGAAAGAACTCATTATTCCAACCATCTGGACCAGCCAAGCTGTCTTTGTTGGCATTAAATATTGCCTCTTTCACTTCTTCTCCTGTGGGCAATTTTGATAACATTTTATTATCTTCTTCTGTAACCTTACTTTTAATATTTGTTATTAATGTTTGATTTATATCTGTATTTGACCCACTTGGGTGACTTTTAAAAAGGCTTTCTAATTCATTCCTTATATCTTCATCCTTTTCTATCCACTCTCCATTAGCTCTTTTAATACATTTTATGCCTAATCTTTGATATTTAACCTTTGCCATTGTGTTAAAAAACTTTGTGTTTTTATCTCCATCTTTCAACCATTTTATTTTAGCTTTTTGTTTCGAAAATACCTTTTCCATATGCATTTTAAGTCTTTATTCAGCTTTAGCTTTACTCAATTCTATATTGGTTATAATATCTTGTTTATTTTCATAGTCTATCTCTAGGGCTGATACTTTCTGTTATGTTTCTTGAATATTTTTAAATATATTACCAAAACCTCTTTATTCCACTTATTAAGGGCCTAACGCAATGCTCGGAGTTTTTGCCCCAGTATTTGCATGGGGTTACCCAATGACGGTTTCCCCCATGTATCATTAACTATGGCCTCAAAGTCTTTGTGCATACCCCACACATTTTGAAAAGTAAAGCCCCCCTTTCTCCTCTTCCTTGTTTGAAGTGTTACTAGTAGCGGGCTATGATCTGAACAGGTTTTGTTTAAGTGCTGGACTTTGGTTTCACCCATCCTGTCCATCCAGTACGCATTAATTAATATCCGATCTAACCTAGTCCAGATTGCTCCCCTTTTCTTCTAGTTATTACACCATGTGTAATTTGATCCAAGATACTCTATCTCCATTAATCTTGCAGATGCAATGACCTCATTAAATTGAGTTATTGCTACCGGATCTGGTGACCCACCTCCCTTTTTTTCTGTAATATTTCTAATTACGTTAAAGTCTCCTCCTATTATCCACGGTAACTTCAAAGATGATATCTTATTCATCTCATGCCAGAGTATTTTCCTTTCTTCCTTCGAGTTGCTTGCATAGACTATCGAAAAAATTGTATCAGCTTGCTTACCTATTTTAAAGCTAACTATTTGATCATTTTCTGTTATAATTTCTAGATTCATACTATTATCCCACATAATCCATAACTTACGATTTTTATTCGAAAATGCCTTTTGAATGCCTATCTTTGCCCTATATTTATCAATCTGATTTTTGTTTACCATTGGTTTCGCTAATGCAATTATTTTAATTTTATGAATTTTAATTAAATTCCTAATTCTATTTAACGTAGGAGTGTTCGCTACTCCCCTTAAATTCCAATATAAACAATTCATTTTAAGTAAATTTAGCTTGAGCTCTTGTGATGCATTTTGATTCATATTTCATGTTTAAATATTTTTTCCTATTCCTCATAGACTTGCTTGAGCTCGGTGGGACTTGCTCTAGCTTCTTCGGCATAAATAATTTTTCTAAACTCAATTCTAATTTTCTTATTTCCTCCAAGGCTTTTTCCTTGCTATTAAGTGTATGATTGCAAGGCTATTTTTCTAACCCCGAATCATCAAGTAGTGCCTGAAAATCCAGATTGTTGCCTTCATTAATGCTGCTGGCTAATGGCCAACTTTTCACCTCCACATCCTCTTCTGAAAATAGTCATCCTCAGCCCAATTATGCTGCTCTATATGTTTTAAAAACGCATTCCTCCTCCTTCTAGACACTGTTTTTTCCTTCCCTATTCTAACTTCCCCTTCCTCCTCCCTTGGCATCTTTTCCAGCCATTTATTAATCTCATCCCTCTTATCTATACTTAAATCTCTCTCCCCTCTCCTTCCCACCACTCTTCCTAGCCCATCTCTATCCTCTCCTTCCTTTCTATCATTTTCTCTCTCTTCTCTCGGTTCTTTCTCCCCTTCCCATTCTTTCTCTTTCACCCCCTCTTCTAACTTCTCTCCTCCTTGTTGGCCCATTTCTACCTCGCCATTCCTACCCTCTTTCTTTACACAAGCTTTCTCCTTAATCTTCCTCGTTTTTATCAGAATACAATCTTCTTATACACGACCCATTTTAAGACAATTAAGACAATAATGAGGCATGTTTTCGAGAATTATTTTCTGCCAAAATCCATGCTCTAAGTCTCTACCTATCCATATCCTGTTTGGAAGAGACTTCTTGTAGTTAACCTCAATGAGGATTCTAGCTGCGTTTGGAAGAGACTTCTTATAATTCTTCATATTCTTCTTATTATCTTTATTCTCCTTATTCTTCTTATTATTCTCATTATTCAAATTCTTATCATTCTTCTTATTCTTCTTATTATTCTTATTCTTATTATTCTTTTTCCTATAATAATTTTATTTTACTGATTATTCTTATTCTTTTTTTTCTACTTATTATTCTTATTCTATTTATTTTTCTAATTCTTCTATTTCTTCTTATTTTCTATTTATAGTTATTATTCTTATTCTTCTAAATCTATTTATTATTTATATTCTTCATATTTTTTTATTCTTTTTATTCTACTAATTCTTCTTATTATTCTTTATATTCTTATTCTTCTTATTTTTTTTCTTCTTGTTTTTTTATCTTATCATTCTTCTTATTATTATTATATTTCTAATTTTTTTTATTCTTCTTATACATTTTAATCTTTTGATTTTTATTATTCTTCTTATTCCTTATATTCTTATAAATCTTCTTATTCTTCTTAATTCTTCTTATTCTACATATTCTTAATTTTCATGTTATTCTTCTTATTCTTCTTTTTCTTCTTATTCTTATTTTTCTTATTTTTCTTATTATTCTTTATTTTCTTATTATTCTTCTTATTCATTTTATTCTTCTTATATTTCTTATTCTTTATTTTCTTATTATTCTTCTTATTCATTTTATTCTTCTTATATTTCTTATTCTTTTTTTTCTTTTTATTATTCTTTTCTTCTTATTGTACTTATTCTTATAATTCTTCTTAATCTTCTTAATAATCTTATTCTTCTTTTTTTCTTTATTTTTCTATTGTTCTTATTATTATTATTATTTTTCTTATTATTCTTATAATCAACTTATTATTCTTATTCTACTTATTGTTTTTTTTCTTCTTTTTCTTCTTTTTCTTCTTTTTCTTCTTTTTCTTCTTATTCGTTTTATTCTTCTAATTCTTCTTATACTTCTTATACTTTTTATTCTTCTTATTCATTTTATACTTTTTATTTTTTTTATTGTTCTTATTCTCTTATTTCGTATTTTTTTATTCTTCAAATTCTTCTAATTATATTTATTCATCTTATTCTTCTTATATTATTTATTTTTTTTATTTTTCTTATACTTCTTATTTTTAAATTTTTCTTATTCTTATTATTTTTCTTATTTTTTTATTCTTTTTATTCTTTTTATTCTTTGTATTATTCATATTCTTTATATTATTCTTATTCTTCATATTAATCTTATTCTTCTTTATTTACTTTTTCTTCATATTCTTCTAATTCTTATTATTCTTCTTATTCTTCAGATTCTTTTTATCTTTCTTATTCTTCATATTCATCTTATTCTTCTTATCTTACTTATGTTTAATTTCTTCTAATTTTTTTCATTCTTCTTTTTTTTTGTTATTCTTCTATTTCTACTTTTTTTTATTCTTCTTATTTTTTGTATTATTCTTATTCTTCTTATTTTTTGTATTATTCTTATTCTTCTAATAATTTTAATCTTCTTTTTTTTATTAATCTTCTTAATTTTATTTTATTTTTATTTTTCTTATACATCTTATTCTTTTTTTTCTTCAAAATTCTTCTTATTCTTCTTATTCGAATTATTCTTCATTTTCTTCATATTCTTCTTATTCTTCTTATTCTTCTTATTCTTCTTATTCTTCTTATTCTTCTTATTTTTCTTATTTTTCTTATTCTTATTATTTTTCTTATTCTAATAATAATAATTAGTATTATTATTATTCTTTTTATTCTTTTTTGTTCTTTTTATTCTTTTTAATTTTTTTATTCTTCTTATTCTTTTTATTCTTCTAAATATTATTTTTCTTCTTATTTATCTTTATATCTTTTTCTCTTATTCTTTTTATTCTACTTATTACTCATATTTATTTATTCTTCTTATTCTTCTTATCCTTCTTATTCTTCTTATTCTTTTTATTCTTCATATTCTTAATATTCTTTTTATTCTTCTTATCCTTCTTATTCTTCTTATCTTTATTATTCTACTATTTCTTCTTATTCTTTTAATTATTTTTATTCTTCTTATTCTTCTTTTTCTTTCTTCTTATTATAATTATTATTCATATACTTCTATTCTGCGTATTCTTATTTTTGTTCTTATTCTTCTCATTCTTCATTTTCTTTTTATTCTTCATATTTATCTTATTCTTATTTTATTACTTATTCTTCTTCTTCGACTTATTTTTCAAATTTTTTTATTCTTCATAGTAATCTTATTCTTCTTTTTCTTTTTATTCTTCCTATTCTTATTAGTCTTCTTATTTTTCTTATTTATCTTATTATTTTTATACTTTTTATTATTTTTATTCTTTTTATTTTAGTTATTCTTTTTATTATTCAAATTCTTTTTATTCTTCTTATTCTCCTTATTGTTTTTATTCTTCTTATTTTTCTTCTCCTACTTATCCTTCTTATCTATGTTATACTTCTTATCCTTTTATCCCTTCTATTCCTTCTAATCCTTCTCATCCTTCTAATCCTTCTTATATTTCATATGCTTCTTATCTTTCTTATACTTCTTACCCTTATAATTATTATTATTATTATTCTTCTTATATTTATTATTCTTCTTTTTACTCTTATTTCTCAAATTCTTATTATTCTTCTTATTCTTCTCATTTTTCTTATTCTTCTTATTCTTCTTATTTTTGTTATTCTTCTTATAATTTTTATACTTTTTATGCTTCTTATTCTTCTTATTTTTCTGAACCTTCATATTCTTTTTATTCTTCTTAATCTTTTTATTCTTATTATTCTTCTTATTTTTTTTATATTTATTATTCTTCTTATTCTACTTTTTTTAAAGGTTTGTTTTATTATTATAACCCTCTCTTTTGGCGGAGGAATACCATTTTTACAAGCTAAGATCTACCCCTTTTCCCTTTTACACCCACTTACAAATAAATAAAATAAACGAGCCATAACATTCTAACAGTTTACTAAAAGCCCATGGTAGACTTTCATAGACTGGAAATTGAGTTGGTTTTTTGCTAAGCCGCTGGCTATTTTGCTAAAATGGAAGATTTTTCAATCTAAATTTTAGGGCTTATCTTTATCTCCTCAGCTTATTCCTTTCCTTAGTTTCTAGTGGTCTCCTTATGGCCAGGACCTTCCGCGTTCCTTATGCTTTGTAGAAAGTTCTTTTACCTTCGTTGATTTGTCCATGCTACTTTTGTCCGAGACTCGCTTTGTAGACAAGTACACCAGCAATCTCTGACTCTCCTCCAGCATCTACCTCTCTTGCACATCCCCTTATACACCCATCTGATAGATCAAACAAAAAAAACAAGCACAGACAAACACCCAACATACTCTGACTTGATACGAATCAAATCCACTTTTCCAGACATATATGCAAGCACCTAGTAGACTTGCGACTATGAGAGCCTGTTATACATCTAATTACCCTCCCTAACCCCTTGTTAATAGAATCAGCCCCAAGCATTAGTCAAATAATGATTCCAAAATACCTGCTCTTACCTAATCTGGTGAATTGGGCCACTTCGCATGGTGCATGCAGTCTCTTTACTGCATCTCAGTTTCTCTGAGTTTAAATTTTTCTGGACTTTTCCACTTTCTAGATATGCATGCTTATGCTCTAGCACTGCTTAGAGAGACAGCATATAGCTGCTTTTTCCGCAACATTCACACATATCCTCTTAACCTGGAATTAATACAGACAGTACACCAAACAAAAGTTTTCTTTTAACAATTCCAGCAGCTGCTGGATTTTCTGGATCTTTGTTTATCTGCCACTAAAAACTTCCAACTCGAGAAGTAGAAAGAAAACTATTTACATATCAACTTATAATTATGTGTTCTTTTCGAGAGCACTATATATATAATCTGAAATTACACAAAAAAATGAAGCAACCCAACAAAAGGAAGCGACAAGGAACAGCAGCACAGCGCAACCAAGCAACAAGCAACACAAAAAGGAACAGCAACACAAGCAACAATACCTTGCACTATTACCTTGCCCTATTACCTTGTCCTATTACAGCAGCAAGAACAACAGCAAAACAAGGAACAACAAATTATCCTTATTTAAGATTCATTGTGGCTTTGTTATATAACAACGTTTATATAGCAGCGTTAATGTCAGAATAGATATTATCATATTATCTTAGCACCCTTACATTTTAGCTAACCTACAAGGAAAGTCAAGATACATATTTTAAAGCACTCATTATTCCCGCACAATCCATCAGAAAGTTGAGGCTTTGTTATACCTTCGTGATCTGTTTATTTGTTCTAATATAAGGAAAACCCATTTTATCTAAACATGTTATTCCCTTTAGTTTGTTTGGCATGAGTTTCTCATTATATTCTATATCTCCACTGGTGGTGCCTATTTTAGATAGACTGTCCGCTAGATTATTAGCTTCTATATATATATGTATTATTGAGGCCTTCAGTTCGTCCATAAGACCAAGAATTACTTCTAGATCCTCTTCATACCTCCATAATATTTTCTTATTAATTACTGTATCAACTAGTAATTTTGAGTCTACCTGAACTTCAATGTTTTTAAAGTTAAGCTGCTTACATATCTCTAACCCTGATTTTAATGCTCTAATTTCTAAATCTAAAGCCGAGGAGGCTCTACTAGATCTGGTGAAAGCTCTCTGTACTGTCCCTGTATGATCTCTTATTACCCCGCCTCCTCCTGCTATTCCAGTGTCCCTACTAAAACTCCCATCCGTATTAAGTGAGAGTTTACCAACCGGCGGAGCATTCCACTGTATACATTTAGCCCATTGCTGTTTTAAAACTTTATATGTGAGATCCCATTCTTTCTCAAGCTTCTTTTCTTGTTTCATTTCCTGAATAACTATCGGTTTTATTAGTGATATATTACATATCTCCTTTCTAATATCTTTTATAATTTCTGTTAAATTCATCCTTATATTTTCGAATTTACTTTTGTTTCGAGATTTCCATATACACCAAATAATTAGATGCGGCAGTTTCTGATTAAGCCATTTCCTGGTAGGGCTTTTCGTGTTCTCCTTTTCCCATTTTTTAACTTTATCTATTAATCCATCATCTATTTTACATATTCTTTTTTCCCCTTCCATCTCTTTCCATATTTCTGCTGCGATGGGACCATTAGAAAGCAAATGATCAGTGGTTTCAACCGCTTGTAAACAGCATTCGCATCTTGATGCCATGTTTATTCCTTTCATGCCATGTTTATTCCTTTCTTTTGTATATTTCTATCTACCGGTATAGCATTCATTAAAGCCTTCCATGTGAAGGAGCGCATTTTTTGCTGTATGTTTTCTTGCCATACCCATTTAAATAGAGTTTGAGCCAGTTTTTTCTTTCTGACCAAATCTTTTGCCGACTTGAGGGAAAAGTTTTTTTGTGGTGTTAACGTCCATTTCCAGCCGCTCCTCTTTAGTATAGAGTGTGAGTCAACTATCTCATTTTGTTTTACCATTGACTTCCAACTGTTCGAGACTTTCTTAGTGGTCTTATTCTTATTATCTAAATATCTTGCCCGCATATATTTAGCCCAAAGATTATCGCTTTCTTTAAGTCTCCACCAGCTTTTACAGTCTCAGGCAGCTGCCGAGTCCTGGAGGCTCATTAGACCTAATCCTGCTTCCTCTTTCGGATAACAGATACTTTTCCAGTCCTTCCAATGTAGTTTATTTCTGCCTTGTTTTTTACCCCATAAGAAGTTGGCCATTTCCGATTCGAGTTTTTTAAGAAATTTTTTAGGGGGATGTATCACTGATAAAATATGCATTAGCGTGCTTTGTAATACATGTGACAGCAGCGTTATCCTCCCCCCAAATCCCAGTAGCTCTTCTTTCCATCCTGCTATTTTCTTTCTTAACTTGTCTTAAAGGTAACTTAGATATTATTCCTTCAACCTCCCCTCATGTATCGGACAACCTAAATACATTAATGCCCCTTTAATTTCTGCAAAGCCTGTAATATTTTTTATTTTATCTATTAACTTTAATTTTGTATTTTTAGCAAGCATGAACTGACATTTACTTTTATTAACCATTTGGCCTGTCTCTTTTTCAAAAATTTGAAGAAGATCCATAAGATTCATTAAAGACTTTATGCTAGCATTAGTAAATATTATAAGGTCATCTGCATAAGCTAAACAGCCTATTCTGGGTGTGTTCCTTGGTTGTCTGAATGACAATATTTTACCTTCGGATATTTTCTTATTCAAATTACGTATTAATAGTTCTAAATAGATATCAAAAAGAAGAGGGGATAACGGATCCCCTTGCCTTAAACTTTTATTTGGTTTAAATTCCTCACTTAACTTACCATTTACCAGGACTCTTACCCAAGTACGTGAAATGCATCTATATATTAGATCTATGGTCAGCTCAGAAAAACCGAACCTTCTTAACACAAAGCAAAGGGTATCCCATTCCACTCTATCGAAGGCTTTCGATAGATCTAATTTGACCACTAAGTTTTTTCCTCTAGACTTACTTCCTATTTCTTTCATCATTTCTGATGCAAGCTTTATATTTTCTATCATTAATCTATTTTTAACAAAGTCCGTTTGCTCCTGAGATATTATTGAAGGTAAAATTAAGCTTAGCCTATTTTGTAATATTTTTGCCAGTATTTTATAAATAGCATTGCATAAACTTATTGGTCTATAATCCTCACATTTCTGTGGTGATTCTTTTTTTGGAATTAATACTATAAAAGATTTTGCCCATGCTTTTGGGATTTCCGCACCTACAAAAAAACTTGCAATTGCAGGGACTAGCTCAGTTTTAATCGTATTCCAGTTTACCTGAAAAAAAATAATTGTTCCAACCATCAGGTCCTGCTGCACTATCTTTATCTAGACTAAAAATAGCCTCTTTAACTTCTGGTTTTTCCGGGATCAATTCCAATAATTGATTTTGAGCTTCCGTAATGGTCACCCTAATTTCTTGCATTAGAGAATTATCTGTCCTACATGACTGACTACATAGTTGATTTTCAAAAAAAATTTTAAAGAGAGCTCCTATTTCCTTTTCATTTTCTACCCATTTTCCTTCTTTATTTATTAGACCTTTAATTTTATTTTTTTGAGATTTTATTTTAGACATACTATAAAAAAATTTGGTATTACGATCCCCATCTTTTAACCATTTTATTTTTGCTCGTTGTTTCCAGTAAATTTCTTCCATGTGTAGTTTCAATCTCAGTTCTCCTTTAGCCTTACTTAATTCTATCCGAGTTTCATTATTATTAGTGGAGTCAAAATCTTGCTCCAGCTTGGCTACTTTTTCTTCTAGTTTTTTTAGCTCCTGATTTAATTTCCCAAAAACCTCTTTATTCCATGTTTTTAAACAAGCTTTTAGCCTCAGAAGTTTAATTGATAGAACTTGCATTGGTTTACCCTCTGCTGGCTCTTTCCAAGACTCTCTAACAAGTCCTGCAAAGCTTGCATGCTTTACCCACATATTTTGAAATTTAAAATTAGATGTATTGCCCTGGTTTTTTTGAATCGTGATAAGCAGGGGGCTATGGTCAGAGCAAGTTCTATTTAGGTGTCTAAGCCCCGTAATCCCTTGTGAGGTGACCCACTTTGTGTTACACATAATTCTATCCAGTCGAGCCCAGATGACTCCTCTTTTTTTCCAATTATTACACCAGGTATATCTCGAACCATTGAAATCTATTTCCATTAGATTGGTAATGGCTATTGTGTCATTAAATTGCTTCATGGCTACCTTATCCAGTGGTTTGCAACCCTTCTTTTCTTGAGGGCTTCTAATTATATTAAAGTCGCCTCCTATTATCCAAGGTGAATTTCTACTTGCTATATCTTTCATTTCTTCTCATAATGCCAACCTAGATTATTTATCATTTTTTGCATAAACTGCTGAGATTATTTGATCTGTGCTCTTATCTAATTTGAAATGTACTATTTGTTTAGTATCTTTTATTATTTCAATTTTCAATTTACTGTGCCATAAAATCCAAAGTTTACTATTTAGGTTAGCATAAGCCTTATTAAATCCTAAAATTTCTCTATATTTATTTAGTTGATCTTGCAAGACCATTGGTTCTGCAATAATCATTAATGAGATTTTATGTTCTTTAATTAAAAGTCTTAATCTATTTATCGTGGGGCTATTAGCTATTCCCCTAACATTCCAATATAGACATCTATCCATTAAAAACTAATTTAGCTTGGGCTCGAGTTGTACACTTAGATTCATAAAACCTGTTAGCATATTTTTTCGTATTTCTTGCTGTTTTAGGAGTGTGAGGGATTTCATACCTAATCTCCTTATATTTTGTCTGTTTTCCGAGCACCATGGCAATTTGCTTTAGGGCCTCCATGGATTGGGTTCTTGAAAGATTCCCCCAGTCTTCATTATAAATATGTATATCATCTTTTGCTTTCACCTCAGGCTCATCTTGAGATACATCACCCTTATGGCTTGAAGGGCAACTAAAAATTACCGATTCATCTTCAGGAAAATCCAGAAGATCCTCATCTATCCACGCATAATCATCAAGTTTTTCTTTCAATACAATTCTTATTTTAGATGTTTTTTTATATTTTCTCTTGTGTTTTACCTCCTCCCATCCTTTAATTAAACTAACATCATATTCTATTCCCAAGTTAGTCTCTCTTAGGGGTCCTTCTTCTTGGGTAATATTTGGATAATCTGGTGGGATGCCTGAGTCCAGATCTCCCTTCGGCTGGTTTTGTATGAGAAGTGAAGCCTCCTCTTTCCTTACCCAATGCATCACCTTCTTACCTCCTCCTTCATGCTGCTGCCAATTGTTATGCTCTTCTTTCCCCACCTTGCACGAGAAATTTTCATGCCCGAGCCTCTTACATTTTGAACAGTAGGGAGGAAGGCTTTCGGGAATGACAGTTTGCCAAAACCCCTCGGCATGTTCCCCTTCACCACTACCTATCCATATTTTGTCAGGTGGTTTAGTTAAGAGGTTTAGCTCTACACATACTCGTGCTTTGTTCGGCCTTGACATGGTTCTTGTGGCTTCATCTCGTAACATGGGCTTACCCAAACACGATGAAATTGCATAAAGAGATGTTTCATAGAAAAGATGGAGTGGCAGAAACGGCAATGTAAACCATACCGGGGCTATAGGCGCCTCTTCAAGAGGAGTAAAATCCTTTGTCCACTTCAGTATACGCATGGGGAAGCCGTCAACTTGCCATAATCCACGCTACCATAGGCGATATTGATCTTCCAGTAGAGAGCATTGCAGCACGACATGTTTGGCATCGAAATCAGCAAATTTCACCTTCCCCTTGAGCTTTAAATTGTCGATGAATTTCTGAACTCCAATCGCACGAGGCCTGCCGTGAGAGAACTTACCAACAAGCATATATTCGAAAGGTTCTAGAGCCTTTGAGATTCTTCAGCAGAGAAGATGATAGCCGGGAGCCCATTTTTATTACCTTGGATTCGTAAAATCGGCGCGGTTCCCTTCACCATCGAGGCAAAAGACTTATTATTTAATAATAAGTCAGATTTTTCCATTCTCACCTTGAGTTGGGCTTGGTTTGAGCAGCAATGGATTCCAGGTAATCGCTAGAGAGAAAAAAACGAGAGGATTTTCGCGAATATAACAGTTTATTCCAGGTAATCGCATAACAGTTTATTCATACAATTGTTATTGTTCATGTTCCCATAACAGTTTTCCCATAACAGTTACACATAGTAACACTTTGCAAATATAACAAGATAGTTCTCCCATAACAGTACATGTACAACCTATCTACACATTGCCTCCCTCTTGTTTCTGCTTGCCGAATCTTCTAGATCTATATTTTCCACTAAAGTACTATTTCCATCATTTCTAAGTCCCTTCACTAGTTGCCTTAATAACATTAATATTTTTTTCTTTTTTACCTATACTTTTATCCCCTATATTTTTGTTTTCAGTAACTAGCAGGGACTTGTTAATTTTATCATTTTTTTTATTAAACAATTCTACCACTACCCATTCTTGATTCACCTCCTTTCCTCCCCTCTCTCTATCATTAATTTTGTGCATTCTGCCCATGTTCTCCTCCTCTTTACTATTATTTTCAATATCTAGTAGGGTAGGGGTATTCTTTTCCAACATTCTACTAGCGACATTCATTTCCCCATTATTAGTGTATGTGTTCTGATATTCAACCAATTATTTTTCATTATTCTAATCTTTTTTAACCCATGCAATTTTTTGCTTCTCTCTACCATAATTTTTATTATTTTTATCCTTTCTGCTCATTCCAACTAGGCATTCCTCCTCCCCGTGGCCCATATTATACACTTTAAGCAATATTGTTGTAGAAATTTTGGAACATTGGGTTCCCAGAACTCATGTTCATCATTACAGTCATTCCATTGTTTCTATGGAGGTAAAAGATGAGATTAAACTCCACACAAATGCCTACATTAATTAGTTTAGCCATTGAGGTAGTGGCCTCATCTCTTATCATCGGTTTACCAAATCATTTTGCTAAGAAGAAGGGAGCATGCTTACTGTATAGATGATGAGGAAGGCTTGGAAAATTAAACCATATCTGGGTTACTAGGGTCTCCTTCTTTGGGATAAAATTAGCCGTCCATTTTAGAATTCTAATAGGAAATCCCTTAATTATCCAATGTTGCCTCATCCAGAGCATTTGAAAATATTCTTCCTCGAGGCATTCTAGAATAGTATGTTTAACATCATAATCCCCCATTTTTACATTGCCTTTGAGCTTCAAAGTTCCAATAAACGATTGTATTTCCTTCACGTGAGGCTTTCCATGTTAAACTTTTCCTATGATAGTGTGATTAAATGGCTTGGCAAGTTTATCGAGCATTGTCTAGGGACAGAAAAATGCTTTCTTATTGCACAAATTGAAGATCTCTATTTCTAAAGATCTTTCTTTCTCTGATTCTTAGAGCTATGGTTTTTCAAAGATTTGTTTCTTCTTTTTTTTATTCTTATTCTTCTTTTTTTTTGTTCTTCTTATTCTTATTTTTTTGTTATTCTAGTTATTCTTTTTATTCATCTTATTATTCTTATTCTTTTAATTCATGGTTTTATTCTATTTCTCCTTATTATTAATATTCATCTTATTCTTCTTTTTATTTTTATACATATTATTCTACTATTTTTTGGTATTCTTCTTATTCTTGTAATTCTTATTATTCTTCTTATTGTTCTTATTGTTCTTATTGTTCTTATTCTTTTTATTTTTGTATTCTTCTTATTTTTTTTATTCTTTTTATTTTTGTTATTCTACATATTTTTATTATTCTTCTATTTCTTCTTTATTCTTCTTATTATTCTAATCTACCTAATCTTTATATTCTTCATATTCTTCTTATTATTTTTAATCATTTAATTCTTTTAATTCTTCTTATTCTTCTTATTGTTTTTATTCTTCATATTCATCTTATTCTTCTTATTCTTTTTTATTCTTCTTATTCTTCTTATTTTTCATAATTTTTTATTCTTATTATTCTTCTTAATCATCTAATTCTAATTTTTATTCTTATTCTTCAAATTCTTATAATTCTTGTTATTCATCTTATTGTTATGATATTACTTATTATTCTAGTTCTTATTCTTATTGTTCTTCTTCTTTTTATACCTATTCTACTTATTTTTCTAATTCTTATTATTCTTCTTTGTAATCTTATTCTTCATAGTAATCTTATTCTTTTTTTTCTTATTTTTTCTTCCTAATCTTCATAATCATCTTATTCTTCTTATTCATCTTAGTATTATTATTGTGCTTATTCTTCTTTTTCTTTTTTTCATCTTATACATCGTATTCATGTATTTTTTAATTTTCAAATTCTTCTTATTCTTATTATTCTTATTATTTATATCATTCTTTTTATCCTTCTAATCATTCATATCTATTTTATCCTTCTTATACATCTAATAGTTCTTTTCCTTGTTATCCATCTTATGCTTTATATCCTTCTTATCATTCTAATCCTTATTATTATTATTCTTCTTCTTATTCTTTTTTTTTTATTCTTATTATTACACGTATTTTTTTTATTCGTTTAATTCGATTAATTCTTCTAATTCTTCTTATTCTTCAAATTATTGTTATTATTCTTATTATTCTTATTTTTTTTATCTTCTTACTCTTGTTATACTTGTTATTCTTGTTATTCTTCTTATTATTCATATTCTTCTTATTCTTTTTAGTCTTATTATTATTTTTATTATTATTCTTATTCTTATTCTTTTTAGTCTTTTTATTCTTCTAATTCTTTTTATAATTCTTACTCTTTTTATTCTTCATATTTTTCTTATTCTATTAATTCTTCTTATTCTTTTATTCTTCTTATTCTTTTATTCTTCTTATTCTTTTTATTATTCTTATTCTTCTATTTATTATTTTTCATATTCTTCTAATTATTCATATTCATCTTATTCTTTTTATATCTTTTATTTTTTTTATTTATCTTAATCTTTTTGTTTTTTTTTATTCTTCTTATTTTTCATATTCTTCTTATTTTTTATTGTTCTTATTTTTTATATTCTTTTTATTATTTTTTTTCATTTTAGTTTTATTATCTTACATATTTTTCTAATTCTTTTAATAATTTTAATTATTCTAATTTTTCTTATTATTCTTTTTATTATTATTCTTTCTTGTACTACTTATTGTAATTATTTTTCATATACTTAATAATCTTCATATTTTTTTTATTCTTATTATTCTTCTTATTATTCTTATTATTATTCTTCTTCTAATTCTTCTTATTAATCTTATTCTTCTTTTTCTTCTTATTCTTCTTATTCTTCTTATTCTTCTTATTCTTCACATTCTTCTTATTCTTCTTATTCTTCTTATTCTTCTTATTCTTCACATTCTTCTTATTCTTCTTATTCTTTTTACTGTTATAATTATTCTAATACTTCTTATTCTTCTTATTTATCTTATTATTCTTATTATACTTATTCTTTTTATTCTTCTATTTTTTTTATTCGTCATATTCTTCATATTTCTTATTAATCTTTTTATTCTACTTATTCATTATTATTATTATTATTATTATTTCTATTATTATTATTCTTCTTCTTCTTATTCTTAATTTTTTATATTCTTCTTATTTTTCTTATTCATCTTATTATTCTTATCTTCCTTATCCTTGTTATTCTTCTTATTATTCTATTTATTATTATTCTTCTTATAATTCTATTTCTTCTTATTCTTCTTATAAATCTATTTCTTCTTATTCTTCGTATTATTCTAATTCTTCTTATTCTTCTTATTATTCTAATTCTTCTTATTCTTCTTAGTCATCATACATATGTTTTTATTATTCTTTTTATTTTCTTATTCTTCTTATTATTCTTATTCTTCTTATGCTTCTTATTTTTTTTATTCTTTTTATTCAACTTATTCTTCTTATACTTTTTATTCTTTCTATTTTTATAATTCTTCATATTCATGTTATTTTTCCTATTCCTTTTATTCTTTTTATTCTTCTTACTTTTATTATTCTTCTAATTTTCTAATTCTTCTTATTCTTGTTATTCTTCTTATTAATATTATTTTTTTTTCTTTTTATTTTTTTTTATTCTTATTATTCATATTATTCTTCTAATTTCCTATTCTTCTTATTCTTATTATTTTCTTATTATTCTTATTCTTCTTACTCTTCTTATTCTTTTTATTCATCTTTTTCTTATTATTCTTCTTATTCTTCTTAATTTTCTTAATCTTCTTAATCTTTTTATTCTTCTTATTTTTCTTATTTTTCTTATTTTTATTATTCTTTTATTTTTATTATTCCTCTCATTTTTATTATTCTTCTTATTATTCTAATTCTTATTTTTCTTCTTTATCATCTTTTTTTTATTTTTTTTTCTTCTAAATGTTCTTATTCTTCTGATTCTTCTATTTCTTTATAATCATGTTATTCTTCTTATTCTTCTTATTCATTTTATTCTTTTATTTTTTTTATTATTCTAATTCTTATTATTCTTCTTAATATTCTTATTCTTCTTATTCTTCTTATTTTTCATATTTTTCTTATTCTTTTTATTTTTATTTTTTTTTATATTCTTACTCTTTTTTTTATTCTTCTTATTCATATTATATTACTTATTTTCTAATTATTCTTTTTTTATAATTATTTTTATTCTTCTTAGTCATCTTGTGTTCATTTTCTTTTTATTCATCTTATTCTTAATATTCTACTTATTCCTCCTATTCTTCTTTTTCTTTTTATTTTTATTAATCTTCTTATTCTTCTTATTCTTTTTTTTCTTCTAATTCTTCTATAATATATATTCTTCAAATTTTTCATATTCTTTTTATTCTTCTTATTCTTAATTTTATTATTCTTATTCTGCATAGTTTTGTTAATTTTCTTATTTTTATTATTTTTATTATTTTTCTTATTCTTTTTATTCTACGTATTCTTTTTATTCTTTTTTATTTTGTTATTTTTATTATTCTTCTTAGATTTTTACTTTTCTATTTTTTTATTCATCTTATTCTTCTTATTCTACTTATTCTTGTTAATCTTATTATTCTTATTATTCTTCTTATTCTTCTTATTCTTCATATTCTTATTATTCTTCTTATTCTTTTTATTCTTCTTATTCTTATTTTTCTTCATATTCTTTTTATATTTCTTTTTCATTTTATTATTCTTATATTACTTATTATTATAATTTTTCTTATTATTCTAATTATGCTTATTATTCTAATTCTTCTTTTTCTTCTTAGTTAGCATATTCTTGTTTTTCATCTTATTCATCTTATTCTTCTTATTTTATTATTATTATTCTTCTTCTTATTCTTATTATTCTTCTAATTTTCTTATTATAATTCTTCTTATTCTTGTTTTTCTTTTTATTCTTATTTTTCTTCCTATTCTTCTTATTCTTCATTATATTCTAATTCTTCTTATTTTTCTTATTCTTCTTATTATTCTTATTTTTTAAATTCTTCTTATTTTTTTTATTCAACTTTGTTATTCCTATCTTACTTATTTTTTTACTTTTTCTAATTATTCTTATTCTTCAATTTATTTTATTCTTCTTTTTATTATTCTTCTTCTTATTTTTTGTATTCTTTTTATTCTTTTTATTCTTCCAATTCTTAATTATTGTTATTTTTCTTATTTTTCCTATAATTGATAATCTTGTAATTTTTATTATTCATCATATATTTTTTATTCTTTTTATACTAATTATTCTTCTTATTCTTTTTTTTTCTTATTCTACATATTCTAATTATTGTTCATATACTTCATATTCTTCATATCATTTTTATTCTTCTATTTCTTCTTATTCTTCTTGTTCTTCTTGTTCTTCTTATTCTTCTTATTCTTCTTATTCTTATTATTCTTCTTATTCATATTATTATTATTAAACTTACTATTCTTATTATTCTTCTTTTTCTTCTTATTCTTCTTATTCTTTTTATTCTTCTTATTATTCTTATTCTTCTTATACTTCTTTTTTTTTAGAAACTTTGTTTTATTATAATCAAAGCCCTCTCTTTTGGCGGAGGAATACCATTTTTACAAACAATACTCTACCCTTTCCCCTTTTACACCCATCCTTTAAATTACAAATAAAATAAAACAAAATCAAAATAAGCTTTCAATGCATTTTTGGTATTTGCTCTTTATTAAATTTGCTGGAGATTGCTGTTTGCGTGGAGTTATTCCAGTGGTTGTATCATCCTGTCTTCTATTCTGGATGTAGCGATTCGTGTAATGTATGCTTAAAGTATAAACTTTTAAGCTTCAATTTGAGACTGGAAGGATATCTTTTCAAATCTTATATGTTGTCTATCTTTGCAGCTTTAATTCACTAGCCCAAGAAAGCTCTAAAATCCAGCTATAATACATACTTATTCAGGGCATACAGACCCTTTTTACATACTCAACAGAGAGCTTCAACAATTCTGATCTTTAGGTATTTCCAGACTCTAAATCTGCCAAAAAAGAGAATTCTACAGTTTCCAAGTTATTTCTTACCCTCTTGAATAAAGCATTTTGATCGCATGAGTGTCTCATTGGTTTCTCCTTTTTTCCAGCTTCCATACTCTACTAGCCTTTCCTTATTGTGTTCTCCTTTAGAGGACAAATTTTTTTTTAACAGACACAACAAACATAAGTATAAACATCCAGCAGCCATCTTTTTATCAGCTCTATTATTGCCGTCTTCCACCTTGCGTCTGTTTAACAAAGAGAAAAACAAAGAAAAAACAAGAAAAACATAGTCCTATTCGTGCAATCCACTTATGCACATTCCTTCTTCCATGTCCATTACTGCTGTTGCTTTTTTATTGTTGTACCTGGATCTGTTAGACTGCAAAACACACACTAGTACAATACATATAGCCACATATATCTAAACCCTTTAATCCACCCCACAGGACCAGGGTGGATACCCAGGTTAAAGCTATACTTTAATTGTTCGAATATATGGATATTCCATCTTATCCATTCTTATTATACCCTTGTATCTATCAGGGATCGAATCCTTTATATATTCACCATGTTTACTATTATTCCCTTCTTTAGCCAGTTTATCAGCTAAAGCATTTGCTTCCCTGTATATATGTTTGATAAAAGCATTTAACGATAATGCTAGATGGCCGATCTCTTCTAATTCATCTTCGTATTTCCATAAAGTATTTTTATTTATTTATCATATCTACCATAGTTTTACAGTCCGACTGAATGTCTATATTTCTTAGTCCTCTAGAGAGACAGGCCCTCAAACCATCTCTTAATTCTAAGATTTCTGCATGAAGTGCAAAAGAGGCTTTGTAACTCCTTGAAAATGCTAAAATGAGGTGACCTCTAGAATTTCTAATCACTCCTCCTCCTCCTGCTAAGCCTATATTTCTATCAAAACTACCATTAGTATTTAAGGAGAGCCTATCTAATGGTGGTTTTTCCCACTTAACTCCTATAATTTTTTGTGATCTTTTCTTAATAACCGTAAAATTCCAAAAATTTAAAATATCATTATTTAGAAAATTAGTCTGGACTGTTATCGGGCAAGCTTCTGAAGTACTTATTAATTCTCTCTTTATAGCTTTCCAGATGTCTTCCACCGACATTATCTTACCTTCATATCTACTGTTATTCCTGGACTTCCATATACACCAGATAACAATATGAGGTATATTATTTTTAACCCATTTTTGTAAAGAGTTTCTCGTGTACGCTATATACCATTTTTGAAGTCTATTTCTAAGAGGGATGCATTCGTGCTTTATACCCATTTCTAATTCTAATTCTTCCAAATTTCTAAAGATATCTTTCCTTGTGAAAATAAATGATCTATCGATTCAATTTCCTGAAAACAGCATTCACACCTAGAGGGAAGTTGAATACCTTTCTTTTTTATATTTACATCTATTGGAATAATATTAGTGAGAACTTTCCATGTGTTAGTTTTAATTTTTTGAGAGTTATCATTATTCCATGTCCATTTAAATAGTGAAAGCTCTTCCTTTCTACTTCTCACTTTATCTTTGATGGTTTTGATAGAGAATTTTCCATCTACACTCAATGTCCATTTCCAGCCACTTTTAGTGAGCTTAGAATATTTTTCTACTAACTCCCTTTGTTTAAGCATTTGCATCCACACTTGTGAAGCTCTACTCTTTTTTATTTCTGTGTTTGTATCCCCATCTTTGCAATATTTGGCCCTTATAAATTTTGCCCATAAACTATTATTTTCTTTAAGCCTCACCCATCTTTTACAAGCCCAAGCTTTGGCGAGATCATTCAAATCTATAAAACCTAGCCCTGCTTCCTGTTTTGGAAAATAGAGATCTTTCCATTTTTTCCAGTGAAGCTTACTTTTACCTTTATATGTCCCCCACAAAAAATAAGCCATTTCTTTTTCAATTCTTTTTTTGTCAAGGGGTGGTAATTGAGTGATCATTAGGTTTTGCATGACTACGTTTTGAAGTACATGTGTGATTAAGGTTATCCTGCCGCTCATAGATAGCATTTCAACCTTCCATCCTGCAATTTTATTTTTGATCTTTTTGAGTAAGAATTCAAAGTATTCTAACTTAACTTTTCCTACATATAAAGTGCATCCCAGATATTGAATTGCTCCTTTTTTCTGCGAGAAACCTGTTATACTCTGTACTCTATGTCCTAAACTCATAGAAGCTATTTTAGCTATCATAAAATGACACTTTTTGCTTTTTATTTTTTGACCCGTTTCTTCCTCCATTACTCTCAACAAATTCATTAGGTTTTGAAGGGATCTAGCACTACCATTAGTGAAGATTACCACATCATCTGCATATGCAAGAGAACTCACTAGGGGAGTACCTTTAGGTTGGCTGAAGGCGCCTATTTCACCTGTGCAAATTTTGTCTTTGAGATTGACAATAAAGAGCTCTAAATAAATATTAAAGAGTGAGGGAGAAAGAGGGTCACCTTGTCTTAGTCCTCTAAGCGGCTTGATATCTCTTCCTAGCTTTCCGTTTGCTAGAATTTTAATCCATGAGCTTGATATACATCTGTATATCAAGTCTATCCAGGTCTCCGAGAAACCCATCTTTCTCATGGTGAAACACAGGACATTCCATTCTACTTTTTCGAAAACTTTAGATAAGTCTAATTTTATTAATACATTATGTCCTCTAACTTTTTTGCCTATATCTTTAATCATTTCTTTAGCTAAGCAACTATTTTCCATTATAAGCCTATTTTTAATGAAGCCTGATTGCTCTTTCGAAATAATTTTAGGAAGGACATAAGTTAATTAGTTTTGCAATAATTTAGATAGAATCTTATAAATAGAATTACATAGACTTATAGGTCTGAAATCATCTACCTTTTGTGGATTGTCTGTCTTGGGAATTAGCACGATATATGTGCTACTCCATTTCTTGCCTATTTCTGCTCCATTAAAAATCCAATAAATGGTATTGAGAAGATCAGATTTTATGATAATCCAGCATTTTTGGTAGAACTCATTGTTCCATCTGTCTGGGCCCGGGGCACTATTTGGATCCAGGCTGAAAACAACCATTTTAAGCTCTTCTTCATCTGGGAATTTAATAAGGGCATCAATCTCTTATCTGGTAATATTACAGTCTATTTTATGTATAAGTTCAAAACCTCTCAAGGATGTATCCCCTATAAAAAGCATCTTCTTATGCTTCTTATTCTTCTTATTCATGTTATTCTTGTTATTATTATTATTATTATTATTATTATTATTCTTCTTATTCTTCTAATTCTTCTTACTCTTCTTATTTTTCATATTCTTAAAATTCTTCTTATTCATGTTATTCTTTTTATTCTAACTATTTTTATTATTCTTAATATTTTTTTTATTCTTTTTATTTTTATTATTCTTCTTAATCTTCTTATACTTCTTATTCTTTTTATTTTTCTTATTCTTCTTTTTCATCTTAATCTTCATATTCATCTTTTCTTATTCTTCATATTCTTATTATTTTTATTATTCTTCTTATTCATCTTATTCTTCTCATTATTTTCAATCTTTTTATTTTTCGTATTCTTCTTGTTCCACTTTTTTTCTTATTCTTCTTATTTTTATTATTCTTTTTATTCTTCTTATTCTTCTTATTCTTCACATTATTTAATTCTTCATATTCTTCTTATATTTTTTATTCATCTTATTCTTCTAATTCTTTTTATTGTTTTTATTATTTGTATTGTCATTAATCTTCATATTATTCATATTCTTTTTATTCTTCGTTTCTTCTTATTCTTTTTAATCTTTATATTCTTTTTATTCTTTATATTCTTCTTATTCTTCTTATTATTTTTATTCTTCTTATTCTTTTTATTTTTTTTATTTTTTTTATTCTTTTATTCTTATTATTAATCTTATTCTTCTTATTCTTATTTTTTTCTTATTAATCTAATTATTATTAATCTTATTCTTCTTATTCTTCTTATTCTTCTTATTCTTCTTATTCTTCTTATTCTTCTTATTCTTTTTATTCTTATTATTCTTCTTATACTTCTTATACTTCTTATTCTTTTTATTATTCTAATTATTATTATGGTTCTTATTCTTGTATTTCTTTTAATTTTTCTTATTACTCATAATATTATTTTTCTTCTTATTCTGAATTTTTTTATTATTTTTATTCTTCTTTTTAATTTTATTCTTCTAATTTTTTTTCTTATTTTTAATCATATTCTTCTTATTCCTCTTATTCTTATAATTCTTGTCATTCTTCTTATTATTCTTATTCTTATTATTCTTCTTATTCTTCTTATTCTTATTATTCTTCTTATTCTTATTATTCTTCTTATTCTTCATATTCTTCTTATTCTTTTAATTCTTCTTATTTTTTTTTCTTCTAATTCATCTTATTTTTCTTAGTTTTTTTATTCTTTTTATTCTTCTTATTTTTCTTGTTCATCTTATACTTTTTTTTACTTGTTATTCTTCTTATCCTTCTTATTCTTCTTATTTTTCTTATTCTTCTTTTCTTCATATTCTTCTTTTTAATGTTATTCTTGTTATTCATATTATTCTTCTTATTATTATAAATCTTCTTATTCTTCTTATTCTTTTTATTATTTTTAATCTTTTTATTCTTTTTAATTTTCTTATTCTTCTTATTCTTCTTATTCACTTTTTTCTTCTTGTTCTTCATATTCTTCGTATTCTTATTATTATTTTTATTCTTCTTAACATTCTTATTCTTCTTAATGTTTTTATTCTTCTTATTTTTCTTCTTTTTCTTCTTATTCTTCTTATTCTTCTTTTTCTTCATACTTTTTTTATTATTCTTTTTTTTGATATTCTTTTTATTTTTCTTATTCTTCTTATTCTTGTTATTATTCTTTTTCTACTTATCTTATTATCCTTCACATTCTTCTTATTCTTCATATTCTTCTTAATCTTCTTATTCATCTTATTTCTCTTTTTATTCATTTTATTCTATGTTTCTTCATTTTCTTCTTATACTTTTAATTGGCATTATTCTTCATATTCATTTATTATTCTTATTCTTTTCATTCTTCTTATTTTTCTTATTCTTTTTATTCTTATTATTCTTAAATTTCTACTTATTATTCTTATTCTTTTTTATTCTTCATATTATTTTTATCTTTATTAATTTTTTTATTCTTCTTTTAATCTTATTCTTTATATTCTTTATATTATTTCTTTTCTTCTTCTTCTTTTTATTTTTCTAATTCTAATTCAGCTTATTTTTCCTATTCTTGTTATTCATCTTACTCTTCTTTTTCTTTTTAATCTTCTTATTCTTTTTATTCTTTTTATTCTTCTTATCTTCTTATTCTTCTTATTATTGTTATTCTTCTTATTTTTCTACTGCTTCTTATTATTCTTTTTCTTCTTATTCTTCTTTTCTTTTTATTCTTCTTTTATTCCTTTTCTTCTTTTATTCTTTTTCTTCTTTTCTTTTTATTCTTCTTATTCTTCATAACCGTCTTTTTCTACTTAATTTCTTATTCTTATTATTCTTCTTATTCTTCTTTTTTTTCTTTTTCTTCTTTTTCTTCTTTTTCTTCTTATTCTTTTTATTTTCCTTATTCTTTTTATTCTCCTTTTTTAAAGTTTGTTTTCTTAATTATAATGGCCCTCTCTTTTGGTGGAGGAATACCATTGTTACAAGATAAGATACTACCCTTTGCCCCTTTACACCATTTTAATCAATTAAAAAAATATAGCAAGCAATTGATAATGTCCTACTCTATCTATTATGCCGGAACTCTAGCTTTGATTCCATTGGATTCTCCTATTTTTCATTTTTATGAAATTTAGCAATCTTAAAAACTACTTGAGCTTTCTGCCTGCCTGTCTCAAAGAGACTTTCTGCTTGATTTTTTTACTTGAATTTTTTGCTTGAGCTTTCTGTTTCAGCATTCTGCCTATCTATCTTCTCATAGCTAAATTGCTTATTTTTTCCTCCTCTCTCTTTTGCACCTAATCATCATCTCTTACTCCAACTTTGGATATACATCTACTAGTTACAACCTATTCTTTTTCAACTTGTATGCTCCTACCTTTGGCCACTCTCTTTTTGCTGCTATACATTCTAAACAACATTCTTACTACTACCATGGTTTACTCCTTTTAGTGTCTTCCTAACTCTCTGTGCACTTGTATAGCTTCTGTCGTGACTCTCACCTGCAGCCATAGATCACAGCAAACTGACAATACAATCCTAGTTTTTGCTGCATGTCTGCATTTATGGAGCTCTCCCCTATTGTTTCAGTATGCATATAGAAGTAGTTACTATCAGTTAGCTGGTTGTAGTGTGTTTCTAATATTATTATTGTTCTTTTTATAGTTCCTTCTAGGTTCTCTACTACTTCTAGAGCTACTTCTCTTCCATTCTTTTTCTCTATTTCAGACAAACAAACAAAGAATAACAAACAAACAAGTCACATCTTCTTCTCTACTTCTGTCTATGTGTTTTTATCAACCAAAGTCGTAGAATAATCTGACAGTTGGACCAGCTTAATTTGTCTCTGCCACCTTTCCTTTCATAAAAAAAAACCAAACAAACTAATATACATCCTTCACCTTTTCTCCCTTGCTGCTGCCTTTCTAGCCGCAACATGCCTCACCCACACCACCTGCAATAATATTCATTCAAAATTCTCACAAATAAAACCCTATGTTACTTCTCTTAGCAGCACGCTAATATTTATTCCTTGAAATTAACAAAAAACACAACCTATCAACACACCACCATAGGAATTAAAATAAATACTTGTATATCACCTACAAAGGCCCCTAATAATGCCCGATATATAATTTTCATTTTAACCTGATTAAGCATCCCATAAGAATAAGATACTATTATCATTACACCTGTAGTGACATTATGGGTTATCTTGCAAAAAAATTATCTTGTGAAAGATGAATCTGAACTACTACACATATATTGATTTTCCTTATATAATAATGTACAGATTGCCACAACAAAATAAAAAATGTAAACTTTTAAGTTAGTTAATTTTTTACATATTATGGGAATACCCAATGCTATCTACTTTTAGACTGCTTTTTTAAACTATGTTACAGAATGGTTTTTATTGAGGTTTGCTTCCTATAGGAGCCTAGCAACTGCTCACAATTAGAACTAATTGTTAACTTTCTAAATTATAGGATATCTTGTTTCATCTAGTTTGGGTAAACCTATATATTTAGCAGGCATGTTTTGTGCATTAAAGTCTTGATTTCCTAATTTTCCACATTCTTTAGCTAGCTTATCAGCTACATGGTTCACTTCTCTACATATATGCACTATACTGTAGTTTAATTCGTGGACCAATTGTTTGATTTCTTTTATATAATATATATGATTCCATAACAATCTATGACCTTTAATAATACCTACTAACATAAGTGAGTCAATTTGTATTTGAATGTTCTTTATTTTCCTATCTTTGCATATATTTAAGCCTGACATAAGGGCCTAGATTTCATTCTACATAGAAGTATTAACTTTCACTTTCTAATTAATGCCCAAATCATCTTGCCATCAGTCTCTCAGAAGTTCTCCACCTCCTGTTGTGCCTATATCTCTTTTAAAACTACCATATGTTTAAAAGCCATATAACCTCTTGGAGGTTTATTCCATTGTATACTCGTAAAGCTTAATGATTTGGGCTTTTGAAACCTTAGGTGTCATCTTTCTATATATTCTTTATTTTCCGAGTAAATTAATCTTTAAAGTATAAGCTTCTAAAATGATGTTTAGCTCTTTTTTTAATCTCACATACTATATCTTTTACATTCATTTCAATACCCTCATATCTACTTTTATTTCTGGCTTTCCAAATACACCATATTACTAAAGGTGGGATGATATTCTTAAGCCATTTATGTACTGATTTAAGATTAGGCACCCTCATCCATTTCTGAATTCTTTTTTTGAGAGTTTGGTTTTTATACTTTAAGCTCATTTCTTTTTCAAATTTTGCCCATATCTTTGAAGCTATTTTACCTTGTGAAATTAGGTTATCTAAGATTTCTATTCTCATTTTGTAGCAATCACATCTAGATGCTAGATTTATGGCTTTTTTTGTATGCAAGTATCTTGTGGAATAATGATAGATATAGATTTCCATAAAAAATGTATTTTAAGCGAATTATTGTTGTTCATGCACTATTCAAATAAATATTGTGGGGGTTTTATATTCCTAACTAGGTTCTTGGTTGATTTAAAGGAAAATAAGTTTTCCTCATTTAACTTCCATTTCCAGCCATACTTATTAAGCACAGCGTGTGTATCCACCATTTCTTTTTGCTTTAAAGTTTGTTTCCAAATTTGAGATTCTTTGCTAATCTTGTTTATCTTGTTAGTATCATTGTTTACAAGATATTTTTCTCTCATATATGAAGCCCAAAAATTATTTTTCTCTTTTAACCTGCCATAGTAAATCTTGTTTAAAGGAAAATAGGCTCATGCTTCTGCTATCTTTTCTAGCCTAGTAAATCTTAGACCTGCTTCTCCTTTTGGAAAGTAAAGATCTTTCCATTTATTCCAATGAAAATTTAGTCTATCGTTCTTTTTTCCCCAAATAAAATTAGTCAGTTCTCCTTCTATTTTTTTTATAAAAAATTTTGGTGGTTGCATAACCATTAGATTGTGCATTAGTATACTTTGAAGTACATGTGTTATAAGTGTAATTCATCCGCTCATGTCCAACGATTCAATTTTCTAGCGCACAATCTTGTGCTTAAGCTTAAAAAGCAAGAAATATAAGTGTTCTAATTTAATTCTGCCTTCATATAATGGACACCCAAGATAAGAGCGAGCTCCTTTCATGAAAGAAAACTTGTGTTCTCTTTTATCCTATGTATTAGGCTGGGAGGAGCTTTTTTTGATATTTTAAATTAGCATTTATTTATATTTAGCACTAGACCAAGTTCTTCTTCCATTGTTTGAAAAATTTTCATTAAATTCTTTATAGATCAATTATTACCATTGGTGAATAAAATGATGTCATCTGCATCTGCTAGACAATTGATTTGAGGAGTGTTTCTATATTGCCTAAAAGTGTATATGTCCCCTTTATCTATTTTAATTTTCAAGTTAACTATAAATAATTCCAAATATATGTTAAAAAGAGAAGGTGATAGGGGATCTCCTTTTCTTAACCCTCGAGTGGGCTTAAACTCTTTCCCCTTTTCCTCATTTATAATAATCTCAAACCAAGTACTAGAAATGCATCTAAAAATTAAATCTATCAATGCTTCTGCAAAATCCATTTTTATCATAGTAAAGCATAAAACCTACCAATCTACTCTATCAGAAGCTATCGATAGGTCTAATTTAAAAATTACATTAAGCCATCTAGATTTGGAGGATAACTCTTTCATGAGCTCTTTAGCTAGCCATATGTTCTCCATAATCAATCTATTTTTCATACAACTTGATTGTTCTTTTAAAATACTTTTAGGAATAATAAGTCCGAGTCTATTTTGCAATAGTTTAACCAGAATTTTATATATGGAATTGCATAGGCTGATGGGTCGGTAGTCCTCCCCCCCCCCCACCCCCCCACAAGGGGTTTTCTTTTTGGGAATAAGGACTATACGAGCTAGTGCTCACTTTTTATTAATTTCTGCTCCACAGAAGAATCAATGAATAACAAGAATAATATCTTGTTTAATTATATCCTAGCAAGCTTTGAAAAACATGGAATTCCTACTGTCTGGTCCAGCTGCACTATCCTTATACATGCAAAAGATTATATTTTTGATTTCCTTCTCTTCCGAGAATTCCATTAGCTTCTTATTATCCTCATCATTAATTTTATTAGTTATGTTTTGTAAAAATTTATGCACTTTCATCGTATTATTATCGCATAGTAATGTTTTATATATTCCTTCCAAAGTATCTTTAATTTCTGTCTTATTTTCTAACCATATTCCTTCATTATTTTTTATTTAATTTATCTTGTGTTTTTGAATCTTAATTTTAGAAGCCAGCTAAAAAAATTTCATGTTTTGATCTTCCTCTTTTAACCATTTCACTTTTACTTTGTTTCTAGAAATTTTTTGTGTGTACTTTTATAAGTTCACCTTGTCCCTTATTAAGCTTACAAAGATTACTTATGCTATGATTTCTATCATATTCTTGTTCTAGGTTAGCTATTTTTTATTCTATCTATATAATGCTCTTGTTGATATTACCAAACTTATTTCTATTCCAGTTAATTAAACATGATTTCAGCCTATCTAATTTAACAATGAGAATCTAATTTGGGTTACCTTTAACTAGCTGCAACCAAGACACTTTCACCATGTCCCAGAAGTCGTCATGCAAGCACCACATGTTCTAAAAATTAAATGCATTGTTTTTATTTCTTGTTTTTTGATGGAATATAAGAAATTGGTTATGATCTGAACTAGTTCTATTCAGGTGTTTGACCCCTATGTTTCCAAAGGAATCTAGCCACATAAAGTTGAAGAGGACTCTATCTAGTCTAGACTAGATAGCTACTTGGTTTTTATGGTTGTTTGTCCATGTAAAATTTGAACCTAAAAAGTTAGCTTCCAGTAAATTACATCTAGTGATTGCTTCATTGAAGTGATAACTAGCTTGTAAATTTATAGGTTTGACGCCTTTTTTTTCTGATGCATTTCTAATAGCATTAAAGTCTCCTCCTATTATCTACAGTGTGTTTTTGAGTGTTATATCCTCCATGGTTATGCAGAGTTCTTTTCTTTTTTCTTTAAAGTTACTAGCATAAACTACTAATATAATTACCAGTTTACTTTTATTTAGACTGAGATTTATTATTTGTTTGTATTCCTCAATCTTTGTGATATCCAAATAATCTTTCCACATTACCCATATTTTATTGGCTTTATTGGAGAAAGCATTCGTGAAACATAACTTATTCTTATATTCTTCCAGTTGCTTTTTATCTACCATTTTTTCCGCTAAAATTAATAGTGAAATTATTATTTAATCTTATCATTTTTTTAACCAGTTTAACGATGGGGAGTTGGCTATTCCCCGAATATTCCAGAATAAGTATCTAAACATTATTTGAGGATTTTAGTTGAGCTCTTGTTTTGCACTTTGGATCATAGGTTTTGTTTAGATGTTTTTTTGTATTGCTTGTCTTTTTTGTGTGATTATGGCTCTGAATTAATTCAGACCTTCCCCCCTTGTCTATAATAGGCAATTATAGACTTATAATCTTCAGTTCCTCTAAGGCACATTCTCTATTACTTATTTCTAATCTCTTCTTTTTACTATTTATGTCATCTTTAGACTAAATAGGGTAATTTATATCTGAAGTAGTTATGATATCTTGTAGGTATTGATATCTACATCAGAACCAGCTTCATAACTAGAAAACCACAACTCTGTGTCTTTTTTATTTGTATATTTTTTAGGTTTTCTTATTCTAATAACCAAATCTTTAATTTTATCCATCCTAGTTCTATTTTTTTCTTCCTTTATTTTATTTTTATTTTGGACAGAATTGTTATTAGCAATTTATTTTTATTTTGGAAGAAGTTCTAATTGTGTAATAGATTTATTAGAATTTTCAGATTGATTACCTATACCCTCCTCATTGATTTTCTCTTGCTTATTTACGGGTCTGTAAACCCATTTCTCATGTTTTTTACCCAGGTTCTCGAAAATCAGTTTATTTCTGGACTTAGCCACACATTCCACTATTGAGTGTCCCTTTTTTTACATTGTCCACAGTAGCTAGGAAGCTATTCAAAGATGATAGAATGCCAGTAACCTATTTTTTTATTTCGTCCAATCCATATCCTTTGTGGGATAGAAAATTATAAGTTAACCTCAATGCAAATTCTCGCCACACTTGGTCTAGAAAGTGTGGGAGTGGCCCCATCCATCACTAAAAGATTTCTGATAATATTAGAGAAGGAGAAGTGAGACAATTTATTGATGAAATGAGTGGGTAGTTGAGATAGGAGAAACCAAACCAGGGAGAAAGGGTTTTCTTCCTTCGTGTTGAATTCTGCCATCCATTTGAATGTTCTCATAGAGAAACAATAGATATTCTAGTTATCTTTAGTCTAAATGTGAAGGTAGTCCTCTTATGTAAAGAGTTGCAGCAGCATGTGTTTGTTGTTGATAGCTCCCACCTTAACCAAGCCTTTGAGTTTTAGGGAGGAGTAGAAGTCTAGTATTTCATAGATAAAGGACTAGCCGTGGAAGAATTTCACAATTAGTGCTAATTTATGAGCTTCGAGAGGTTTGCAATTTTTTCGGGGAAGAAGAAAATTGTGGGTTCACTGAGAACTGCTTGTTAAGAGGTGCAAAGAAATGATATGTGTTAAGAAACTAACTTTTTATATGCAAGATAATCAATTTCATCCATTTATGATTCTTATTCTCTATATTCTTCTTATTCTTTTTATTCTACTTATTCTCATTATTCTTCATATTCTTTTTATTCATCTTATTCATCTTATTCATCTTATTCATTTTATTCATTTTATTCTTCTTATTCTTCTTATTCTTCTTTTGTTCTAATTCTTTTTTTATTATTCTTTTTATTCATCTTATTCTTTTTATTCTTCTTATTCTTGGTATTCATCTATTTCTTAATATTCTTCATATTCTTCTTATACTTCTTATTTTTTTTATTTTTATTATACTTCTAATTCTTCTTATATTTCTTTTCTACTTATTCTTCTTATTTTTCATATTCATGTTATTCTAGTTTTTTTAAGGTTTGTTTTTTTATTCTGCCCTCTCTTTTAGCGGAGGAATACCATTTGTACCAACTAATACTACCCTTTTCCCTTTTACACCCTTTCTCAAAAATGAAAAATAAAGCCTAGCTCTATGAATTTATACTTTTGACTCTCTTCATTTAAATATGCATTATGAAAAATGTTTGCTAGTTTTGATGCACTTTTCTGGACTATTTTGTTCAAGCTATTTTTGTAATCTTTTCCTGCCTTTCATAACTTTATTTGGCTCTTTGAATTTGATAACTTTACTTTTTCAACATCACATTTCACTGCTCCATATACCTTGGCATTTTGTTGACCCTTCGCCCTGTTGATGCCTTACCGAGCCCCCCTACTTGACAGGTCTCCTTGGTGCTTGGAGGTGTATATTCAGACTCTTCCTTTATCTACAGCATTAACACCTCAAAACAACCAATACCATGCATAATTACAGCTATTATTCTTTTACCACTCTGTGAACCTATTGAAGCATCACTCTGTGTCCCTTTTGTTGGCTTTGCTGTATGAGGCTACCCTTACAGACTCATACATCGCATATACTGCCCTATATAGACTCCTACCGCCTTTAACATTATTAATAGCAAGTTACAGACTCTATTTTCTAACTCATTACACTTCAAATTCAACAAATTACAAGCAATACTTAGAGAATATAAATCAGCTGTCATCAATACTAAAGCCCCCTTTTGGTATGTTCATTGAATGTTTTTCCTGCAAAACTAACATCCCAATACAGCCAGTACAATATAAGTCATATTATCACAACTATACCCTTACCAACTTGCATCTGCTTCCCTGTTGGAGCTTCTTTCTGGAGGCCTTCTACATACATCATGCCCAATGCCTCTCTTTTTTTTATAAATGTTTCTCATTCTTCAGGCTGGCCCGCCCTTTTCCCCCATCAGGACTTGGGAGATTTTCTGATATGCCTTGCCACTGCCTACATTTGTCTTTATAATAAAGAGAAACAAAAAGCATATACCAAAGCAAGAAATTAATCCAGTAAATTTTCTTTAAATTTTGTTGTATTCTTTTAATTTTGAACTCTAATATAAGGAATTCCTATTTTGTCAAGTCTTATCAATCCTTTGTACTTATCTAGAATGTTATTCTCATCGAATTCCTGAAAACCTTTCCTCATACCTTCCTCTGCTAATTTGTCTGCAAGCGCATTGGCTTCCCTAAATATGTGAATAATTTCCCCTTTTAGTTCAATTACTAATTCTTTTATCTTATTAATATCTTCATCTAACCTCCATAGCTCTATTTTGTCTTTCACTAGGTCTACTAAAAGACTCGAGTCTACCTGTATTTGAATTTTGCTGAACCCATTTTCTTTGCAAATTTGAAGACCCTTATATAGGGCCATTGTTTCTGTGTGCAAAATTGAAGAGGCTATTCCTCTCATCGTAAATGCCTTAATTACTCTACCTTCCTCATTTCTTATTACTCCTCCACCTCCTGTCATTCCCATGTCTCTTTTAAAACTTCCATCTGTATTCAAGATAAGGTATTCTTTTAGAGACTTTCTCCACTTAATAATTTTAATAGCTGGTGGTTTTCTAAGGCTTGTGGAAAGGCCACATGACTTTTTTTCATCTATGTCCTTATTAATTAGTTTTATCAGGTTACATCCTGTTATGAATGTGCTTTCTTTTTTAATCTCCTCTAAGATGTTCTCATAGCTCATCGGGATATTCTCAAAATGACTTTTATTTCTGGCTTTCCATATGCACCATATTGTAATATGAGGGATATATTGTCTGAGCCATTTGAGAATTTTATTCTTGGTGTGCTTTTGATCCCAACTTTCTAATCTATCAAAAAGATTTCCTGCTTCTGTTTTAATTTCTGCTTCTGTTTCTAATCTTCTCAACAATTTATCAGCTATTATTCCTATAGAAAATAAGTGCTCAATACTTTCTATCTCCTTTCTACAACATTCACATCTAGAAGCTAGCCTTATTCTTCTTACTAAATTTTCTGTGGAAAGTAGCGATAGAAAATAGCTATAGAAAATAGCTATTATTCCCTTTCTTTGTATATTCCCATCTACCGGTATGACTTTTGCATGGAGTTTCCACACAAATATATTAATTTTCGGTTGGATCTCTTTTAACCATAATCTTTCATAGATATCCTGTGACTGCCTTTTTCTTCTTACTAAATTTTTTGTGCTCTTTAATGTAAAAATTCCTTGAGTATTGAGCTTCCATTTCCATCCTTTACTTGTCAGAATCGCATGATTCTCTACTATATTTTTCTATTTATTCATTAATTTCCAACTTTTTGATGCCTTTCTAAAGTTAATCGGCTTATCTCCAAGCCCATATCTAGCTTTTATGTATGCTGCCCAAAGACTCCCATTTTCTTTTACTCTTCACCAGTTCTTGCAAGCCCATGCTTTAGTTATATCTTCTAGTGTGGAGAAACCTAATCTAGCTTCTTCCTTAGAGTAACATAAATCTTGCCATTTTTTCCAATGTAGCTTGTTTTTTCCTTTTTTTCCCCCATAAGAAATTTGTCATTTCTCTTTCTATTTTTTTAACTATGCTTTTTGGTCGCTGCGTCGACATTAAAATGTGCGTTACAAAACTTTGAATTACATGTGTTAAAAGTGTAATTCTTTCTGCCATACTTAACAGATTCACCTTCCAACTCGCGATTTTATTTCTAATCTTATCCACTAAGAATGATAAGTATGCCTCCTTCACCCTTCCTTCATAAATTGGGCATCCTAGGTATATAAGAGCACCCTTTGCTTGCATGAAACCTGTGATTCTACTAATCCTTTGAGAGGTAATTTCTGATGTGTTTTTGGACGTGAGAAACTGACATTTATTCGTATTCAATGCTTGTCCTGTTTCTTCCTCCAAAGATTGCAAAAATATCATCATATTTTTCAAAGATTTACTACTGGCATTTGTGAAGATGATAATATCATCAGCATATGCCAGACAATTCACAGGAGGAGTGTGCTTGGGCTGCTTGAAAGCAACGATTTTACCCCTTCTCATTTCCTCTTTTAAGCTAACTATAAATAGTTCTAAATATATATTGAATAAAGCAGGGGAGAGAGGGTCTCCCTGCCTGAGTCCTTTTATTGGTTTAGATTCACCACCTACCTGTCCATTTACTAGAAGTTTTACCCATGCACTTGAGACACACCTATACATCAAATCTATCCAATATTTTGAGAAACCCAACTTTCTCATGAGATAACATAAAACATCTCTTTCTACTATATCGAAAGCTTTAGCCAAATCCAATTTCAGAATAACATTTTCTCCTCTCACTTTTGTTCCTATTTCTCTCATCATTTCTGATGCTAAGTTTATATTTTCCACCATCAATCTATTTTTTACAAAACCTACATGCTTAGGCGATATAATATTAGGAAGAATATTGCTTATTCTATTCAATAATATTTTAGTTAACATTTTAAAGACAGAATTACATAGACTAATTGGTCTATAATCCTCCTTCCTATGTGGGTTATCTTTCTTAGGTATCAACACAATGAAGGAAATAGCCCAAGATTTTGGAATTTCAGCACCTACAAAGATCCATTCAAAGGCTGCAAGTAGGTCAGTTTTAATGATATCCCAACTTTGTTGAAAAAAACCATTATTCCAGCCATCCGAACCTGCAGTGCTATCTTTTTCTGCACTGAATACTGCTTCTTTAAGCTCTTCTTCCTTTAGAGATTCACCTAAAAGATCATTCTTCTTTTCTGAGACTCTTTTTACAATGTTTCCCATTAACTTATTTTTTCTAACCATGCCTTGTCCGCATAAGATGTTTTTGAAGTAATTATGTAATATATTTTTTATCTCCTCCTCCTTTCTATCCAATCCCCATTTGTTGACCTCAACCCTTTTATTTTACTTTTTTGAATTTTAATTTTTGCCATTGCATTAAAAAATTTCGTATTTTTATCTCCGTCTTTTAACCACTTAACTTTTGCCCTCTACTTCCAGAAGACTTCCTCCATGTGCATTTTGAGTCTCAATTCTACTTTAGCTTTATTGAGTTTTATTCTATCCTCTTGACTAGAAGTTTGTTCATATTTTATTTCTAAAGTAGCCACTTCCTGTTCAGCTTCTTGAATTTTTTTATTTAAATTTCCAAATACCTTTTTATTCCATTTGTTCAAAGTTCATCTTAAGCTACATAGTTTTTTAGCTAAGATTTGTATCGGGTTCCCCAAGAAGGAACTCTTCCATGTTTCCCTTACTACTTTATTATATTCCTTATGCAATCCCCACATATTTTGAAAGATGAAACCTTTATGTCTACTCTTACTTTCTTGGAAGGATAACAAAAGTGGGCTATGATCTGAGCAGGTTCTATTTAAATGTTTCACCTTTATTCCTCCCAACTTATCCAGCCATTTCGAATTAAAAAGAACTCTATCTAGCCTAGACCAAATTACCCCTCTCTTTCTCCAGTTATTACACCATGTGTAATTTGATCCTAAGAAGTCTGCTTCCAACAGATTCGCTCTAGCAATAGCCTCATTAAACTGGGTTATTGATGTCTTATCCGGCTATCTTCCACCTTTTTTCTCATTGATGTTTCTAATCGCATTAAAATCTCCTCCGATGATCCACGGGGAGTTTTTTGTGGCTAAACTCCCCATCTCCTCCCATAGGGGTTTTCTTCCCTCCTTCGTACTCTTCGCATAGATTACCGAGAAAATTGTTGTTGACTTTTTTTGGAAATTAAAAGTAATTATTTGCTCATCTTCTACAACTACCTCTAAATCTACATTCTTTCTCCACATACCCCATAACTTACTGTTATGGTTTGAGAAAGCCTTATCTAATCCGATCTTCCCTTTATATTTCTCTAATTGATTTATATCCACCATTTGTTCAGCTAAAATGACAATTTTTAAATTATGGATTTTAATTAATCTTTTAATTCTATTTATCGTTGGAGTATTCGCAACTCCTCTTATATTCCAAAACAAGCTGTTAAACATCTCTACATATCCCTAGCTTGAGCTCTTGTAATACATTTGCTTTCATACTTCAAATTTTTGTATTTTTCCTATTTCTAATGGACTTACTTGAGCTAGACGGCACTATTTCAAATTTCTTTAGTAAGCTTATCTTTTCTAAGCTTCTTCCCATTTGCTTGATTTTTTCTATAGCTGATTGTTTATCTTGTAGGCTATCCTTGTGCATTTCCTGTTTTGAAGATATTAAATCCTCATAACAAAAATTATAATTCAGGACCACCTCCCTTTTTTATTATTAATGCAAGGCCAACTTTTCGCCTCCGACTCTTCTTCCCAGAGTAAATCATCCTCCTCCCAATTATAAGGCTTCATATTCTCTTCTAAATGTGCTTCACCTCTAAATCCATCCTCTTCTTTCTAAGATTTATCAAGTTTTCTTTTCCCCCCTTTTCTACCCCAACTACCCACTTCTCCTCTTCAAGCCACCTTCTAATCTCTTCTCTCTTTTTCCTTCCTAGGACTTTTCTCTGTCTCATCTCACCTCCCTTTTCCCTCATTTCTGTTCACTCTTCACTATATTCTGCCCCCCCCCCCCCCCCCCCCCCCCCCCCGCCCCCCTTCTCCCTGCCTCTTTTCCATCTCCCCCCCCCCCATCTACCTCATTAACCTCCTTTCTTCCTAATTCTCGGGAATCTCTCTTCTCTATCCCCTGTTCTAAACTCTGTTTTTGTACCTCATCACATGTGTTCTCCCCTCTACTCCTTCTCACCCATACTTCTTTTTCCTTCCTATTTCTCTTTCCCCATTTCCCCATCATGCATTCATCCTGCCCATGCCCTAGTTTAAGACAACTTAGACAGTAAAATGGCATGGCCTCTGGGATAGTTTCATGCCATAAACCATTAGCAAGGTCAGTGCCTATCCACACCCTCTTTGGAGGGGGAGACTTGAGGTCAGTTTCCACTCATATTCTAGCCATGCTTGGCCTCGTCATCATGGCCATGGCTTCATCCAATAGAAGAGGAGTACCCAAACAACAGGCAATTGAGTAGAGAGATTGCTTATTAAACAGATGTATGGGGAGTTTGGGTAATGAAAACCATACCAGTGTGATAGAGGACTCCTCCAATGGTGAAAATTCTGGCATCCACTTGAAGACTCGCATTGGATAGCCCACTATGCTCCATGTTCCTCTGAGCCAAACTCTGAG
>JAREIK010002952.1:518710-551177 GCA_029783825.1 Sapria himalayana
CTCTTTTTCTTCTTTTCTTCTTTTTCTTCTTTTTCTTCTCATTCTTCTTATACTTTTTATTCTTTCTATTCTTCTTATTTTTCTCATTCTTCTTATTCTTCTAATTCTTCTTTTTCTTCATTTTCTTCTTATACTTTTTATTCTTTCTATTCTTCTTATTTTCCCATTCTTCTTATTCTTCTAATTCTTCTTTTTCTTCATTTTCTTTTTATTCTTTTTATCTTCTTATTCTCTTTATTCTTATTATTCAACTTATTCTTATTATTCCTCTACAAGAAAATGTCAATTTATTCAGGGAACTTTTGCTAGTTATCAATCCCTAGCTAAATTCCGAGTGATTAGCTAGTGAATAGCAAAAGATTTTTGATTAAACATTAATATAAAAATTTGATATGGATTAGTTTTAGATTAACGATCGAATTTGTCGATTTCAAATTTCGTCGCTATTTTTTCATAAATTTCCACGCAATGAAAAGTAAGAAATCTAACGATGGATTTAGTTATAGATTTTACCTAGCTAATTCGATCCGGACAAAATTCATTGCTAATATGTTTGTAAATTTCTAGCAATTAAAAGCCAAGAATTTAGCGAATGATTTAGCAACATATATTTTCTAACTAATTAGATCTAGACATAATCTGTCGCTAATTTGTTCATAAATTCCACACAAAAAAGTAGGGAATTTAGCGACTGATTTTCCCTAACTAATTAGATCGATACAAAATCCATCGCTAACTAATTATCTAAATTTTTTTTTTACTATTTTATATTTTATTGCATGCAATTATTCTTTAATTTTTATTTTTCACAAAATATATCCATTTATGTAGGGTTTTTTCCCTAGCTATTTGGTTATAAAAATTTTTTGAATCACTAATCTTTAATTATTTAATTTTTTTTAATATTTTATTTAATTTTGTATTTGTAAGGTACAAATGCCACGGTTTATAGATCAGAGATCCTTGTAATACACATTCTCCTCATATAATTATAAAAAATAGGTTATTATAAATAAATATTTTAAAAATATATAAATATAAAAAAAATTAATATTAATAACGACTACAATAACTATTAATAAAGACTATAATAACTATTAATAATGACTACAAACACATTAAATAATTAATTCTATAATTATTAAAATTTTAAAGATATTTTAAAAAATAAATGAACACCTACTAATAAAAAGATTAAATAATTCATTGTATGATAAAATATAATATATTTACAAAAATATCATAATTAACAAAAATAAAAGTAAATATTAACATTATTTTGAGTTTGAAAAATAGTTTTATGCCTAAAAGAAACTTTTAATAAAATAATTACTAAAAAAATTGAAAATTTTAAATTATAAAAAAATTTATTATTTTTCATAATATTTAAAGAAAAATCAATTAATATATTTAAAGGATAAATAGAGAGTTGTTTGTCCTTATTGAAATTTATAATAATTAAATAATTGAGTTAAATTTATATTATTAGCTTTTAATATTTCATCTTTATTAAATTTAAATAATATAAATTTTTCTTAATAATCATCTCACATTAAGTAATTTTTAGAATTTTATAAATTATAAATTATATAAAATAATATGAAATTTTATGACTTTAAAATTATTTCATGTTATCTTAATACAAATTAATATGAATTTTTAAAAATTTATAAACTTAAATTATATATATTTATATAGTTTTTAACTTAAAAAGAGTATTTATAATTCTTAGGAAAGTGTCTTGAAGACCAATAATCTCTTCATGTGTACCTTGTATATTAAGATTACAAATTTTGTATCCATTTAATTTGTATTTATATTTGGAAGGCTAAACATCTATTTTTTGTAATTGTTTATATATTTATTGTTTAATAAAGTTGATAATTAAAAATTGAAATGTGTTTGCTTTTCATGTGTGTCTTGCTACTCGCACATTAATATTTTGAAAATATTTTATTAAGTAAAAAAAATAAGATGCGTCTTAGGGGGCGTTTGTTTTTTATGCTTAACGCTGAAAACGAATTATTTTCAGCATTAAGCCAAAATGTGTTATATTTTTTTAACAATTTTCACTTTAAATTATTTAAAAAATGCTTAAACTGTTAACCTAATTTTTTTGGCTTTTTCTATTCACAAAAGGCCAAACCGAACAATGCTGTATTGAAAAATGCTCAATCCAGCATTTTCGAGTCCCCCTTCGTAAAGAAAAAATCCTCCCTCCCATAATAGAAATATAATATTAAAAAAACAACTTAATTCTTAATGCTATTTAGTACCATTATGCATTAATCTCAAAAAAAGTTCTATTAAGTATTAAGAAAAAAAACAAATGCCCCTTAATGTTTTATATATATTTATTGAATATTAAATATTTTGATAATTTAAAATTAAAACATTAATTGAATTTTAAAACTTAATAAAACTTAATAAACTTAAGAGTTAGAGATTGCAACTAGTCTTTAACTTAATAAACTTAATAAACTCTAAGTCTTTCCATCGGCTTCTCTGTGTCTCGACTCTTGTGAGGAGGGATCCTTGCTACGGTAAAATCGTAAAACCAACTAGTCTTTAACGATCCATCATCCATGGCAGAAAGCGGATTATGGCCTTGAGTAAGAGATTCGATAAAGTCATCAGGTTGACCATTCTTCTATGGGGTTTTATTCATAATCCAATAGTCAGCTATGGGAAAACAACCAACTACCATGTTCGATGTCATTGAGTAAAAAAATTCATGAATTAAGATCAATCCATGAGTACATTATGTAGCCAACAGGTACTTCAATAGTAATGTAGGCATGTTGCTTGTTTTGTCTCCACTTTAGAAACATGGAGAAATCATTATAAATTTAAAACCTAATTCTCACAAAAGAGGTCCATCACTAATAATTCTTTCTGCATATATTCCTGTGGAGTTTTGAAAATCCTGAAATTGTGTGGAACATTCCTACTAAACATTAATTCATGTTTTTAAAATATTTTCCCACCAATCTTTATAGAATTCTCATTTTCAATATGTGGTTGGATTGATATGAAAACCATAATTTACATTGGAGCAAAGAGATTGCATGACTGTGAATATGATAACGTTGTGCCTATTTTGATGTGTATTTGTGTTGAATGTTGACATGTTCTATTGATTGACATGAAGTTTTTTTTCCGTTGTCTTTGGTTCCAATGTTATATGTTTTTTCTTTTTATTATGTGATAGGTGCTCATGAATATCTATCTAATTTCTAAATCTACATTTTTTTTCTTGTTTGAGGTTCAAAGTTTTTAATTCAAATAAGAACCACAACTTACAGGTAGTTGTGGTCCCATTTATACTCCAACATCTTAGTGTAGTTGTAAGACTACTTACATGTATTTTCTATTTTCTTTATGTTACAACATAATTTATCAATGTTCTATATAATTGTTATTATTTTTAGAGTTTTAAGAATATTAATAATACCATTAGAAGTATTTTTAAAAGTGTTGATGAATATTATTGGTAATTAACTGATAAAAGATTTTATATTTCTTATTATCTTATTAATCTCAGTAATATTTTAAAATTTTGAATAATAAAATTTCGCATATTTTAACTTATAACAAGGATCCAACAATATCACTGCAATTAATACCATATTCATCTTGTCATTGTGACAATATTTTTAAAATGTAATGCTCATTATTATGGGCATAATACAAAAAAAAATATTTTTGCTTGGTTATCATTATAAAAGAATGGTTTGAAGCAATTCATATCATGAAAATAAGTGTTAAAAGTAATATATTTGATACTTTGACCATTAAATATGTAATGTGATGGTATAAAAATTTTATAAGAAATCATACAAACTTCTCATCATTTTTCAATCTTCTTTAATTATCTATCCTTTTTGTTCAATTATAAAATTTAATTTTGTTTCTTCTTTCATTTGTTCAATTGTTTTTTTATGAGCTATAATTATACTTATCATTAAATATGTTGAGATTTTTCTTGTTGGTATATCCAAAAACAAAGATTTATTAGACACAATTCTTTCTTCTCCAATAAGTTTCTTGAAAAATTATAAATGGGAAGAAAGATTTTTCACATATTTCATATATTAATAAAAATGAATAAATGAATTTGTAATCTCATTGATTCTATCTTTTACTATAAGAATTGGGACATAAGAGAAATATTGCACATGAAAAAAGTTTTCATATAATAATAATTCATTTTTTTATGCTTAAACAAAATACAACTTTATGTTTACTTATATGTATCTAAATATATATAAATATTTGTACAACTATATAACACTCTATATAATTAAATATAACTATATTTGTAACTATATATATATATGTATACATATATGTAAATCTATATATTTGTTTATAACATTGTATATATTTATGTATAACTATTTGTATGAAGATATCTATATATAATTATATGTTTAACTATATAAAAATATTTATAACTATATATACTATATGTATAATAACATATAACTATAAATAATTGTATCTTTATATGTGTATAACTATTAAAGCTTTATACATAACTATATTTAGATCAAGTAGTAAGCCAACAGTGACATCAAGATATATCTTATCAGATAAAATATATAAAATTTATTTTCTCAACGAAAGAGCTGTCATACTTCTTGAGTATTTGATCTCAATTACTAAAAAAATCTCAGATATTTCTAATAATATCTAAAAGTTGGTTTGTAGATTTTAGTTTAGATATATCAAACTATTTATCTCATGTAATTAGATCATTATCATCATATACAAATAGTTTCACATACTAACATCTTGATCAACTTAAAAAATAACAAAATTTGACATATTTTTATGACAAAATATATTAAATATTGAGTAAAATTATTAAATCATTTATTGGGAGACTGCTTGAGGCTAAAAATTGCCTTTCATATTCTATATATCATATATGTGTTATCTTCTTTCAAAAAAAATAAATCCTGGTGACTACTATATAAGCACTTTTTTATATAAATTTTTATAAAGGAATGTATTCTTTATATCTAACTAATATATATTTTATATATGAGATGATAAATATAAAGTAATAACCTATTAGTGGTCATGTTAATCATATGAAATAACATGTTCCAAAAATCAATATCATAAGGCTATGTAAAATCATTCATTACCAACCTAGTCTTGTCGATCAATTTTTTCCCTGGTCCCTCTTTATTATATATATTTGTCTATAATGTAATTGGAATTTCCAAATCATTATTCTAAACTAGATCAACTGATATGATAGAAAACTCATTTAAAATAGATTGTGAATGTATCCATTTAGTATATACATCTTTAGATTTAGATCATCAAGTCTTTTAATACTCATTTCTATCTCTCTCTTTTTGTGAGATTTAAATGTCGTGTCCAGTGGATCATGATTACTTTAGAAGTTCTTATTTTGTATGTATATATTAGAGGTCATTGTCTTGATGTGATGACAAGTATCTTTGTCAAGGAACAATAAGTCTTGGATCTGAGATGTATTAGACATAGAATTTATTGATTTTTGAAATAATATTTTTGAGATATCAATATCTCATAAATCTTGCACAAAGCAAGGGTCTTGTATACTGGGTATAACCTCCAATGATATTATTGAATAATGCTTTATTTGTAGTTCTTATTTTAGGAGTGAAAATGATGTAAGTATTCGTCATTTAAGCATTTTTTTTAATTTAGAGGATAATGAGATAATTTATCAAACATCTAGCATTAATATTATTTTATAAATTATAATTGGTCAGAGAATAAACAAATATCTAATTGTAATATTTTAATAATTTAGTACTCCTAAATATTTTTAGAGTATGATAATGATGTGCTTTTGTTAATATTCTCTCTCTAGGAAAGTTCAAGTAGGTCCATTTTTTCTCTTGATTTAGGGTGATATTCAAACTCACGACCTCACTGATAAATTATAATTTTTTAGGATGTGTCTTCCATCTGGTTTTGAGTATGCTTTTTTATTGATGATGCAATTTCAAACATTCATATGTTAAAATTTAATCATTTATTTTATCTTTTTCTTATATATATGTGTGTGTGTGTTGAATTTTCATCCGGTAAAATTTATTTGGAAATTTTTTGTTCCATGTGTTTTCAAGTTCGTCGCAATTTCGAACAAACAAATATATTTTTTGTAGCCCTAGTTAAGGTGTTTTTTTATTTTTTATAATGTTTATGATAGAATATCTAGTTGTTTGATATTCATGCTCCATAATGGATATTTACGCTCTACTTTATGTAAATACTTGTAGAGGGAAGAGAAAAAGGAGGTCATATATGTATGTATGTATCCATGTATGTATGTGTGAATTAAACTGTCATCGTGTAAAATTTAGTTGCAAATTTCTTGTGCCTTGTGTTTTCAAGTTCATTGCAATTTCAAACAAACAGAGATTATTTTTTGTGCTTATGACATAATATATATTTGTTTGATGTTCATGCTGCATAATGGATATTTATGCTATACTTTATGTAAATACTTGTAAATATATACCAGTATAGATATATTTGTACGTATATACCAGTATATATCTACAAGTATTTACAAGTATATGTGTATATGTACATATATACTAGTATATATATATATATATATGTACATATATACAATTATATATGTACATATACACTGTAGTATATGTACATATTTATACGTACATATAAATACTCAATATATGTACATATATACACTACAGTATATATACATATACATTGTAGTGTATATGTATACACTGGTATATATGTACAAGTATTTACCAGTATATATGTACATACATGTACATATACATTGTAGTGTATATGTACATACATGTACATATATATGAACATATATACTATAGTATATATGTACACACTGGTATATATGTACATATACACTATAGTGTATATGTACATATAAATACTTGTACATATATACCAGTATATATGTATATGTACATATACATTATAATATATGTACATATTTATATGTACATATATATACAATGCAGTATATGTACATATACACTATAGTGTACATGTACTTATATACTATAGTGTATATGTATACATTTGCATATATGTACATATAAACTATAGTATATATGTACATATATACTACAGTATTATATATTTATCAAAATAGACCATTATATATTTATTTATTTAGATTTAATTGACTGTTTAATTTTCGTATAAATATGGTACCACAATGTTTTCCATACGAAGCTTATAGAAGAAAGGATTTTTCACTAGACATGATGCATAGTGACTATGATAGCTTTGTCGCAGTAGAAAGATGGTGACTGGGGGAGCTGAGGAAGATAAAGCAACGCCAATTTAATGGATAGATTAATTTATGCATTGTATGTATGTATGTATGTATTGAACTTTTACCTTATAAAATCTAGTTGCAAATTTCTTGTGCCTTATGTTTCCAGGTTAGATGCAATTTTGAACAAACAAAAATGATTTTTGTTGCGATGGTTATGTGTTTATTCCTTTTTTTTATGCTTATGATAGAATTTCTTGCTGTTTGATGTTTATGCTTCATAATTGACATCTACACTCTACTTTAATGTAAATACTTGTACATAAATACCAGTAGATATGTATATTTACATATATACCAATATATATGTACATATACATATATACTAGTATATATGTACAAGTATTTACCAGTATATGTGTATATGTACATATATAGTAGTATATATGTACATATACACTACAGTATATGTACATATAAAAACTAAGTATATGTACAAATATACACTATTGTAAATGTACATATACACTACAGTGTATATGTACATATAAACTATAGTGTATATGTATACACTAGTATATATGTACTAAGTATTTACTAATTTATATGTACATATTTGTACATATACACTACACTCTATATGTACATCCATGTACATATATATGTACATATGTAGTGTATATGTATACACTACAGTATATATGTACATATAAATACTTATACATATATACCAGTAATATATACATATACATATATACCAATGTATACATATACATTGTAGTGTATATGTATACATGTATATATGTACAAATACACTATAGTCTATATGTACATATATTGAGTATATATGAACATATAAATACTTGTACTTATATACTAGTATATATGTACACATATATATGTATACACTAGTATATACATATATTGTGCAGTATATATGTACATACATACTATAGGGTATATGTATATTTATACTATTATATATGTATATGTACATATATCACTATATATGTACATATATATTGGAGTATTATATGTAACTAGTGAAATGCTAGTATATATGTACATATATACTGTATTGTATATGTACATATATATTGTAGTATTATATATTTATCAAAATAAAATTTTATTTATTTATTTATTTTGATTTGATTGACTGATTTAATTTTTGTACATATATGATACCGCAATATTTTCCATATGAAGCTTGTAAAAGAGATGGAATTTTTCACTAGACATGATGCATCACGACTCGGACAGCTTTGTTGCAGCAGAAAGATGGTGATCAGAGGAGATGAGAGAGAGAATGCAATGTCAATGCACATATAGATTATACTTTATGCACTATTGGTAGATACATTTGATAAATAAGATATAATAAAATTTTGTTATGTTTATGTTTTAATTATGTAAAATATTGTATCAGATTAATTTATTAAATGATTTTTATTTGTTAATTATAAATTATCATTTATAGTTTCTAATTTTTTTTCAATTTTATATAAAAATATTAAATTATTTAATTAATTTTTTTTTAAAAAAAAAATGAAATTCTGAAATATAGTCTTGGAATGAAAATAGTTAAAAATTTTTTTCTTGCTAATTTAGCTAGGAAATTTTTCCTTGCTAATTTAGCTAGGGAAATCATTATTTTAGCTAGAAAATTTTCCATAACTAAAATATTTTATCTATTGACTCTTTCCCTCATTAATTTTTAGGAACGAGCACTTTAGATTGGGAAGGGTTCTATCGTTATATCCGTTTAGTGACGGAAACCCCCATTTAGCTTGCTGATTTAGATAGGGAAATTATTATTTTAGCTAGGGATATATGTCGCTAAAATCTTTTAGCTAGGGACTCTTTCCTATGCTAATATTTAGCAAAAAGCACTTTAGATTGAGAAAGCTTCCATCATTAATTAGTCGCTATACCCCATTTAGCAATGGAAAATGCTCATTTAGCAATGGAAAATGCCCATTTAGCTACGAAATTGTTCCTAGATATTTGGGATTTTTCTTGTAGTATGCATCTTATTTTTCTTATTCTTTTTAATCTTTTTTCTTCTTATTCTTCTTATTCTTCTAATTATTCTTATTCATCTTATTTTTATTTTTTTTTCATATGCTTCATATTCTTCATATTCTTCTTAATCTTCTAATTCTCCTTATTCTTTTTATTCTTCTTATTTTTCTTATTCTTCTTATTCTTTTTATTCATCCTTTTCCTCTTATTCTACTTTTTCCTCTTATTCTTCTTTTCTTCTTATTCTTCTTATTCTACTTATACTTCTAATTATCCCCACTATTCTTCTTCTTCTTATTCATAGTATTCTTGGTATTCATCTTATTCTTCGCATTCTTCTTATTTTTCTTATGCTTCTTATTTTTCTTATAATTCTTATTCTTTTTATTCTTTTTATTCTTCTTATTCTTTTTATTCTTCTTATTCTTCTTATTCTTGTTATTTTTCTTATTTTTGTTATTCTTCTTATTTTTCTTATTCTTCTTTTTTTTTAAGTTTGTTTTATTAATTATAAAAGCCCCCACTTTTGGCAGAGGAATACCATTTTTATAATCTAATGATCTGCCCTTTTCCTGTTTTACACCCTTGACAAAATAAAATAAAGTACAAGATAGCTTTACAATCAAGCTTTTTTTAATGAATAAAGCATAAAGCATAGCAGCATAACAGCATGATTCCATGTTGTGTATACTAGTTTGTTTTGATTTTCCTTCTCTGCTAAGTAAGCCTACATGCTTTCTTTCTTTTATAACTTCAACTTTAACCTTTCACAGCAAAACAACATTGCAGCCTCATTTAGTAGGATTGGCAGCAACTTTGCTAGAATTTAGCAGCATAGCAGCTTCCTTTCACAGCTTTATAACTACTATTTTTCCAAGTACCAGCCTCGCTTGATTTTATAAGCTTTAATTCATTTGAAAAAAGCTTTTCTCTCTAATGTCTAGCCTTAATCCCACGTGAGTTCCTGCACTCCCTTCCTTAGCAGCCTTTTATCCTTTGCTACCCTTCTGCCGACTTCAGCTCCTAGATCTGCTCCCCTCAGTTGTCTGCTATTCATCCTCTTCTATTCTTTACAAACAATGTTTACCATCATTCCTTCTTCTACATACATGCTGCACATTTACAAATGTACAACCTCCTAGCCTTCTTTTTAGCTCATCCCCCTGCAACACATGAAAAGCCACAAACCTAACCACAAAACAATAACATAAACCAATCCCATTTCCTTCTTTCCAATGCACAGCATGCATTGATTCACAGCTTCCCAGCTTTAATTAGACTCATACCCCTACAATCAAAGATACAAATCATAGACCAACCACAAAGCAAAATTGAAATAAAGAGAGCCCATTTCTTTCTTCCTCATCCTATCAGCTTCAGCATTCTACAAGCACCAGCAAGATCCTGCTTTGATGCCTGCGAGATCCTACATTAAAAAAATAATAGAAAGACCTACCTCCAATCATATTCCACCCTTTTTCTTCTCCCTTATTCTAACTAATTCTATAGGTTCTGACATAAGGACAAGCTAGTTCATCTAATCTTGCTAACTCTTTAAATCTATCCAGAACATTGCATCTATCAAAATATTGCTCCCCTTTATGCAATCCTTCCTTTGCTAGCCTGTCAGCTATCACATTAGCCTTCCTATAGATATGAGTGATAGTCGCTTTCAAATCTTTTATGTATTCTTTTATAAGTTCTATCTCCTCCTCATATCTCCACATCTCTAAATTTTTGGAAGTGAGACCAACCAGCAGATTTGAATCCACTTGAATTAAGATCTCTTTTAACTTAAGTCCTCTACAAATTTGAAGGCCTCTTCCAAGTGCCTGTATATCTGCATGTAATGATGAGTTTGCCATAGCTTCTATTGTACATGCCTTAATGGTCTTCCCCTACGAGTCCCTTATCACTCCCCCTCCTCCCGCTACCCCCATATCTCTAGAGAAGCTGTCATCAGTATTGAGTGTGAGCTTTCCCCCTAGAGTCTTCTTCCATATTATACTCTTTATACCTTCCCACCACTCTATCTTATATGTCAGTCCCCATGCTCCTTTCAGCTCCCCCGAAGCCCTCGTAACTTGTGTGATGATAGGTTTTATACTTGATAAAATGGAGATCTCCATTTTTATATCTTTCAGTATATCGTGAGAGTTCATCCGAACATTCTCAAGTCTACTCCTATTTCTAGCCTTCCATATACACCAGACTACCACTGGTGGGACGTTTTCTCTAAGCCACATTTCAGCTTTATTGCTAGACTTACATTTAATCTAGTGTAATAGCTTATCCTTTAACTTTCCACCATGCTGCTGCTACAATCTAGTATCCATTTAACTCCTCACCTCTCTGGCTATAAGCCCATTTTAAAATAGGTGATCTGAGCTCTCCCTTTCAGAAAAACAGCATTCACACCTTGAAGCTGTTGCTATCCCTTTCCTCTGAATATTAATGTCCATGGGAGTAACTTCTAAGAGTGTTTTCCACAGAAAGATGTTCATTCTCTGTGGAGTATCATTCTTCCATAACCATTTAAAATTGGCTGAAACCTACCTTTATTTCTTATCAATTCTTTCGCAGATTTTATAGTGAAAATGTCATGTGGGTTAAGTGCCCATTTCCAGCTGCTTTTATTCAATTGAGAATGCACATCCACTAAGCCCTGGAGGCTTTCTTCCCATGCATGTAAGTTTCGTTTTACCATCCGTATTTAGCTCACATAAAACCTGCCCAAAGACTCTCATTCTCCTTCAACTTCCACTAGCCTTTACAAGCCCACGCACCAGTTGTATCCTTTAGACTAGTTAATCCCAGTCCCACCTTCTCCTTAGGATGACATAAAGTATCCCATTTTAGCTAGTGCAATTTAGGTTTTCCCTCTCTCTTGGCCCAGAAGAAATTGGCCATTTCTTTCTCTAATCCTTTAACACCTTTTTTGGAGGGTGAATAACTATTAAAATGTGTGCCACTGGACCTTGTAATATGTGTGTTATCAACGTGGCTCTACCTCCCAAACTCACTAAATTTTCTTTCCACTCCGCTATTTTCCCCTCATTTTCTCTATTAGGAAACCTAAATATTCCTTTTTTAACCTGCCCTCAAATATCAGGCATCCCAAGTACATCAAAGCACCTTTTTTATGAGTAAAGGCTTTGATTTCTTTCACTCTTTGAACCACTTTTCTATGGCTTTATTTGCTAACATAAACTGACTTTCCTTCTTATTCAACATCTACCCCGTCTCCTCTTTTAATGTCTACAATAACTCCATTAGATCAAAGAAAGATTTAGAGCTAGCATTAGTAAAGATGTTGACATCATCAGCATATGCCAAACATCCCACTACAAGAGTTTCTTTTTGCTACCCAAATGTTAAAATACTACCATTTCTCATTCTCTCTTTCAAATGTAAAAAAAAAAGCTCCATGTAAATGTTAAAGAGGTAGGGGGATAACGGATCCCCTTGCCTCAAACCTCTGTCTAGCTTAAATTCCTCCCCATTTTGGCCATTTATTAAAACTCTTACCCACATGCTCGATATGCATCTATACACTAGATCTATCCAAAATTCTGAAAAACCTATTCTCTTCATCATAACATAGAGTTGCCCATTCCACCATATCAAATGCTTTTGACAGGTCAAGCTTAAGCACTATGTTATGTCCTCTAACTTTAACTCCAATGTCTCTCATTAATTCAGAAGCTAAACTTATATTTTCCATTATCAATCTATTTTTCACAAATCTTGTTTGTTCTTGAGAGATAATCCTGGGAAAAATATCACTTAACCTAATTAGCAATAACTTAGCTAAAATCTTATAAACCGAATTGCATAAGCTAATTGGCTGCTAGTCTTCTACCCCTTGAGGGTTCTTAATCTTTGGAATAAAAATGATAAAAGAACTAGCCCATGATTTTGTTATTTTTTCCCCTGTAAAAATCTAAGAGATGGCCTGAATTAACTCCAATTTAATGCCAGCATACCTGAAAACTTCTCGTTTAACCTCCTCCTCTTCTAGAGGTTCCTATAGCTTTACATTGTCTTCTAATGATATTCATTTTTGCAATGCATGTTTTAAATTATCTCCTTCCTGACACCCTATCTCACATAAATATTTCTTAAAATATTCATCTACGTGAAATTTTATATCCTCCTCCTTTTCCATCCATTCTCCTTTTGAATTTTAAAGCCCTTTAATTCTGTGCTTTTGAGTTTTAATTCTTGCCATGGTGTGAAAGAATTTTGTGTTCTGATCTCTCTCCTTCAGCCACTTCACTTTCACTCTTTTGTTTCAGAAGATTTCTTCCATGTGAAGATTAAGTTTTAATTTGGCCTCTTCTATACTTAGTTCCCATCTGTTCTCTTCATTTTGATGTCTCTCATATTTTGCTTCACAGCCTGCCACTTTATCTTCTGCTTGTTTAAAATTTTTTATCGATGTTTCCAAAAACCTCTTTATTTCATTTGCTCAAAGCAAACTTCAACCTACGCATCATGTGTAGGTTAATCTTCTGAATGATTTGAATCAGATTTTTTTCATGCGTCTCACATCATGTGTCCTGCAAAGATTCATTATTAGGTTAATCAGCAAAGCAAAGAACAAAACCAGAATAAAAAAAATTGAAACCTACAAAAAAATCTCATCATGTTTTGCTATGCATAGACAAAAATCAATAACAGTTTAGAAATAATTCTCATACGAAATCATCCTTATAATTAGTAGGGAATTTTGTGCTAGCCTCTCCTGTGAGGTTTTGTGAGAGAGACTAGCACATATAGTTATGAGCCTTATTTTTATTATATGAGCCTGACCAATGGACACTCTCATGCTATGTACTTACATATTGTTGATATTATATCTTTTGTCATTTAATTTCAAGTTAGTACAACAAATTAGTATTGTCCCATTTATAATTATATGTTATTATACATATAGTATATGCGGTTATAAATAGTTATATATAGTTAAACATATAGTTATATATAGATATATGCATACAAGTAGTTATAAGTAGTTTTTCATACATGTATACAAAGTTCTAAACAATTATATAGATTTACATATATGTATACATAATTTAAAAAAAAGTTATATTTATTTATATAGAGTTTTTTATAGTTATACAAATATTTATATATAGTTAAACACATATAGTAAAATAGTATGTTGTATGTTTTTATACATATAATTATAAATATTGTTACATGTGGTTTTACATATAGTTACATGTATAGATAAACTTATATTTATACATGTATGTATATATATTTTTTCATATAATTTCATATATTTATACATATAGTTATGTATAGGTATAGATATACTAAAATTCTTTTTTTATACTAATATATAAAAATATATATTAAATATCTGTTGTTAATTATATATTTAAATATAGTTATGTATAAAGCTTTTATATTTATACATATAATGAGATATAATTATTTATAGTTAACAACATATATATTAAATATATGCTATTATACATATAATATATATAGTTATAAAAAATTATATATCCTTAAACATTTAGTTATATATATATATATATATATATTCATATGAGTAGTTATAATTAGTAATACATAAATATATACAAAGTTATAAACAAATATATAGGTTTACATATATGTATAAATAGTAAAAAATAAGGTGATATTTAATTATATAAAGTTTTATTTAGTTTTATAAATATTTATATATAGTTATGCACATATAGTAAAACTATATGTTGTATGTTGTTATGCATGTAATTATAAATATAGTTACATGTGGTTATACATATAGATACACGTATAGTTTAACTTATATTTATACATATAAGTATATATATTTTTTCATATAATTTCATATATTTATACATATAGTTATGTATAGGTATAGATATACTAAAATACATTTTTTATACTAATATATAAAAATATATAGTAAATATATGTTGTTAATTATAAATTTTAATATATTTATGTATAATATTTTTATAGTTATACTTATAGTCAAAGACATATAGTTATATGTTCTTATACCTATAGTATATATAGTTAAAAATAGAGTTATATATAGATAAACATATCGTAATATATAGGTATATTCATACATATAGTTATAAGTAGTTATACATAAATGTATAAAATGTTATAAACAAATAAATAGATTTAATTATATGAATACATATGTGTACACATAGATACAAATATAGTTATATTTAATTATATAGAGACATAGTTATACAAATATTTATATAGTAAAATATAATTAAATTTTGTTATATATTATTATACATATAGTATATTTTGTTAGAATATAGTTATATAGAATAATACATATAGTTATAAATTATAATTAAGTTAAAAAATAGGTATATATAGTTGTGGATATAGTTATAAAATTAGTTTACATAGTTAAAAATATAATAAAATATAGTTATAAAGATATTTATAAAGTTATACAAATATTTATAAATAAGTATACATATATAGTTAACCATATAGTTATTGATCATCCTCAAGATCAACCTAGCTTTTTATCAATGCAAGACTTTTAATATTTGGCTATCTCTCTAAGCAGAAACTTATGTTTGTTTATTTATCATAGGTTAATCACCATACAATCTGTCCAACATGAGGTCCATCTTAAAATTTGCCCACTAAATCACTATTCTGCTCTAGAAAGTAGCATTCTAGATTTCTCTCTATTGCTATCACATATTTGTTATGAGTTAACAATAATGCTTCGTATCATCATTATTATTAATTAAGTAATATCTCAACCATTTGAAGTTAGCGGTACTAATCATACTTTTTTCAATTAATTATTTATAGAATTATTTATACTTTTAATTCTTTAGTTTTTGAGTGTACTCTATTTTTAACATGATACATTACATATATTTATTTATTATTTTGTTTTTATCTCATTATAATGTTTTTAATTTTATAATAGTTAATAATATTACTATGATGCTTATTTAGTATAATAGTATCTATGTTCGTTTTATTATTTTGGTATATTTATTTTATCTTTTCTATTTTCCACTTAACTAAAGTCTTTGAATAGTATTTCTTACCAATTCAATTTTACTATTGGTATAAGTATCAAAAGTTGTTGAGGATGCCACTAGGTTTTTTAAAAATTCACCACATAATGTGCCAACAAATACTATAAATTTCTTGAGGGAAGTATTTTAAAACATTCTCTAAGTTTGTCATGTTCTTCATCTTTCTGCAAGTTTAAAGTTTCTTAATATTTTTTTTTTCAAATTTATTTATTAACTTTTGCATTGTTGAACTATGAGTTAATAATTTTTTTGTTGGTAAATTTCTATTTTTCTTGAATCTTTGTTTATAGTAGCTGATGCCATACTAGCTTATGTCAATATTATATGATCAACAATGTGTTATAACATTATTGTTAATCTTATTATTTTGAGTTATCCTGCTAAATAACTAAATTTTAATTTTAGAGTTAACAATGTTTTTTTTAGATATTTTTGTAGGATTTATATAACTTTGTGGATGACTTTTCTAAGAATTGATCATGTTGTCTATCCCTATTTTTGTCATATCAGAGGATAAATTAGATGCTTAGTTTTCATTAATCTTTTTTATTCACTATCGGTTTAATTTTTTTGTTTTGATAAATTTAAAACTTATGAAATCAAGCATAAAAAAGATTATTTTTATTAATAATGAGGTACACTTAAGAAAGTATGCTAGCATTTTATAGTATGTCAAGAGAATATTAATAGAAATATATTTTATCTAGATTACCTAGAATATTATATAATATTATTATGTAAGCTAACTTTTATCATTTTTTAATTTTTATAAATAAGTATTATCATATTACATAATTCATATCTCATAAAGAAAAAATAATTTTTATATATTTATACTTTATTTTTAAAAAATGATTGATATTCACTAAGAATATGAAATAAAGATTTTTAAAATTATAATATTATATAATATACATTGTGAGAATTTGTATTATTCTTGAAAAAACATAAATGATTTATCTTGTATTTTATCTAGCCATATTATTTTCATATTGAAAATAAAGAGATTATGAAAAATATTCAATTAAGACAACTTGAAAACATTTTTTATAAGACATTTAGGATGAATCAATTATGATTACAAATTACTTAATCACATTGATATCTTTTTTTTTTTTCAAATTGTATTCTTATCAATTATTTAATCACAACATTTATCATTCATGTTGTAGGGAGCATGAATTTTGTTCAAATATTTCTTTAAAAGTAAGAAAATAAATTGTCATCTTGTGTCATCATTACCACAAATTAGTAATTGAGTGATATAATTTCTTTTAAATTCTTTTCGGTGTGGCAATTTATGTGAGACTAAAGTGATTATTTTAAAGTTAACTCACATTTGGGTTTTATTAGGAATTTTGTAGCCAATTTTTTTAATGATTTTCTATATCTTAATATTATTTATCCAGAACTTATAATAATATGAGTAAGTTGAGTTCGATACTAATTATTATAGATGAAAATTCATATAAATTGTGATGATTTCATATCTAATTAATATGAAATCAATCATTTGGTAGTAAAAACTTTCTAACTAAGATATAAATAATGATGATATTAGAGAAGAGAATTTATGTTAAAATATTTTAATCATATATATTTAAATCCACTATTATTTTATGTAATGATTGTGTTTTTTTTATAAAAAGAAATAATTTTATAATTTTATTTTTTATTTTGTTACTTAATTATGATTTTTTGAATAAGTAAGAAACTAATAATATTTTTTTATTCTAATGAATTAATTTTATATTATATATATATATATATATATCTTTGATCTTATTTTGAATTAACAGCTTTTATACCTCAATGTCTCGAGAATTATGTCTTGACTTACAAATTATTCAACTTGTTATTTTAAGCTTTTGTCTCTACAAGTATTTATACTTATAGTATAGATTATATATTGCTCTTGTTTTTTTAAATTAATAATCAATTTTTAATAATAAATTTAATCATAATGATTTAAATGATGAAATGTATTTGGAAAAGTCTTTAAGATACGCATTTTTTATGATTTTTTTGAGTTACATATATTATTTTATATAAATATGACTCAGAGAAAAGTTGTGTTATATTACTATAGTTGATACTATTATTATATATATATATATTAATGAACTGAATATTTTTATATTCAAATATTTTTTTTATAAAAGTTTCGAATAGCTCAATGATTTAAATATTTTTTTAGTTTTTAAGTAATATATTTAAATGAAAAAATTATTTTATTCCAACTTATGTTTATGTGATTATTTCTCTATGAGTTTTCCATTGTTAACTCTACTAGATATAAAGAAAAATATGAGAATATATTTTCTTTTATTCTTAAATATTGTAAATCTTTTATTAGGTTCTCTCAAGAAGATGTATGATGTGGTCCTATATATATTCACAAATATATGAAAATATGTATGGAATTACTTTTATTCTATTTGAGTGAATCAATATATTTTTGATTATTTGACTATTATTATTATTTTTGGGTCTTAATAATAATAGACCATAATATCAATTATTATTTTTGTATTTACACATGTAATAAACATAAGATTTTCATGTTTACCCATTTGTGATGAGTGATTAAAAACCATCAAATAAAAATAATGATGAGAGCTCATAATTGTATTAATAACAAACTTAAAGATTGATAACTGCTTTAATTTAATATTTTGTATATAATAATAATTAGTTAGCATCTAGCTATGAATAAATCATTCTGAAATATATTCATGATTATTAAAGATATATAAGACACTTCTCATGAAGCCAATTTTCATCTCTCTTAACCAATATTTTCGCATATATATTTTATTTCTTTTCTCCCCATTTTTTTGTGTTGTATAGTTAATTATTATAAACTTTACATTTCAAATAATAATATAAATATGTTTTTCACACATAAAACATAATTTAGTCATACATTTGAATCATAAAAAGTATTACCTAGCTTAAGCCATGGGGTTCTCAAGCTAGATTAACACCTCAACTAATCTTATGATCTCTAAGCATTGGTAGATGCAAGCCCCACTAACCAAAAGAGAGGAATAGGAATTGATAGAGGGAGTTAAACATGTCTATAAATTTTCTAGTTCAACTAACCATAAGGCTATTGTGCATTATGGCTTCATAAAAAGTAATACTTAGTCCCATGAAATTATCAAGCTTAATGATATTTCTTTTTACATAGAAAATAAAATAACATTTTTTGAGGATTGTTCAAAGAATGTTTCCTTCTTCCAAATGAGGAAGATTATTCAAAGAATGTCCTACTTAACCAACTAGTGGTTTTTTGATGATGACAAAAGCAAGATTACAAATGCACATAATCATGTTGCAATAGCATAGAATTAACATGTACTCTAATGGTGGAAATAAGTCAATAACCTGGAGACAAAATTCTGATCATTTGCTAGCCATAGAGCAATACTTTTCAATTTTTTTTTTCGCTGATGAGATGTGATCACTAGTATGGCATCCAATTGGGCATTGTGAAGAGCTTCCACGCACCAAAGAAATTATTTTCTTCTGGTCATAGTTTTGTTCTGAAAAAAAAGTAAAAAACTTACCAAACAAAACTAAATAAAGGTCATACGCACTGCACAAGGCTCTGGCTTAGTATGTAGTCAAAAAGAATTCAATATATTAACAATCTTATACCCAAGAATCAGAAAAGTTATCTTATAAGCCTCGAACCTGAGACCTAACACCCTTGGATGAACATATTTATCATCACACCAAGGCACAACATATATTAAATAGAGTTATATATAATTATATATAGAATTATATATAATTTTTATATTAAATATATGTTATTAATTATATATTTAAATATAGTTATGTTTAATATTTTTATAGTTATAGATATAGTAAAAGACAATTATTTATAGTTACATGTTCTTATACCTATTATATAGTTACTTATAAATAGAGTTATATATAATTATATTTAATTATACATATCATTATAAATATGTATGTAGTTAAAATATAGTTATATATAACATTTTTATAGTTATACATATAGTAAAATATAATTATATATAGTTGTTGTTTATTATACATATAGTATATTTTGTTAGAAATATAGTTATATAGAAATATACATATAGTTATAAATTATTATATAGTTAAAAAATAGTTATATGTAGTTATAAAAATAATTTACATAGTTACAAATATAGTTAAATATAGTTATAAAGTGTTTTATATAGTTATAGATATATTTATAAATAGTAATACATATATAGTTAAACATATAGTTATATATATGTTGTTATAAGTTTTAATTATAATTATAGTTACATGTGAGATTGCACACTTAGTTATACATATAGTTATAAATGTAGTTATGCATGTTGTAGATGTAGTTATATATTGATTTTCATGTAATTATATATATTTAGACAAATATTATGTATAGGTATTGATGTAGATAAATACATTTATATATAGTTATACGTTGATATACATATTTTCAAATACATTTATGTATAGTTATATGTGTGTGTGTGTGTGTATTAAATATATGTTGTTATATTTATATATAGTTATGAATACTATTTTTATAGTTATACATATAGTAAAATACACTTATATATATTTATGTGTTATTAATCTTGGGATCATCATATTTACATAAATTATTATGTAAATATTAAATAAGTTGTTATATACACACTGCTCACCACAAACACTGACACCCATTTTTGTGATTAACATCCAACACCACAAGATTGTCAGAGCAGCAAAAATCATCGATATAAAGCCTACATACCTACGGTGCAACATCAACATCCATACAATGAGAACGTAATATATCACACATGCATTAAGTATGTATACACATCATTGTATATAAGCAATCCAAGCATACCATGGTGATAAATTAATTTGGTACTTGTAATGATTTACCATTAACCTCTAGATTAATATTGCGCGCATAAGGAGGATCTACAGAAATTTATATAATTGTGGTTATAACCTCACTATACATGATATCATGCATACACAAAGATCTATTATTTAATTTCTATGAAAAATACAATAAATGGTAACAGTTAGGGTAGAAGAAGAATTTTGAAAAAACAAACCGCAGAATCAAAACACACTCTTGCATTAAGATAATAGATGAAGAGTTAGGGTCGAAAGCATACCTCAAATCAAAAAGAAACTCATGGCTGAAGAAATTATTGCTTACTCTTCTATTAGGTTTTGATGTATCCATGTCGAGAGAGAGAGACACTCTAGATTAATGAAAGGAAGATGAATAGTAGTAACATCCACAATTGGCTTTCCAAACCCAATTGTCTCTTCAATTTTTTCTCCAATATCATGGATGAAATCCTTCCATGAAACCCACCTTCTGCTCATCTGGAAAAGCCATAACCTGACCATCAATATAAAAAAGTGGGCATTATAGTATCATCAACAGGACCATAACACGGAAAATAAATTGATTATTGCATAATAATGATCTCAAAAACATATGTCATGATTCATGAAATGGCATCGACATTAGACCAAAAATAATAGAAATGAACTAGGGGGAAGATGAACATGTTGAATCTAACAAACTCAAGAAACAATGGATAAAACCATCAGACACAAGCACGATGCCATTAGTATATCACATTGGTGCATAATTACTTTCATAAGTCCCTACACCCAAACTTATCTCTCATATCAAAAAAATAAAAACCATAGTGAAGCGAAGCAATAGGGCATACTTTACCCGACAAGAGTTCTTCAAACTAATGAGAGAGATGGAGATGGAATCACAGAAGCTAGCATGGAAAGATGTGTGCGCATAGTTTTGTGTCGCATATTATTATTGTTGAGCAATCACATGAGTTCTATCTGAATTGTATTACATGATCAGAATCAAAGTAATGGAATGACTTACCGGTAAAAGGTGCCTGGGTTATGATAAATCTTTTCCTGATCGGCATCACTACCATACGAGTTGCGGAGAGACAAGTTGTCTTCTAGAGGCCACCTCAAAAATCGAAGCCCGTTGGAGTTGGAGTATGGTGAGGGTTTATACATCACGCGAGAGAAACTATAGATATGCGAAATAGATAGCTAGAAGCAAAGGGAGTTGATTTTAAAGTTTAACTCTTTAAAATAACTAAACAAACACTGACACCAAGCCTCTTGGAGATGCTCTTAGGTGCTTGTAAGAGTTGTATGTCGAGTCTCGACATACAACATGTGAAGGCAGAACTTAAATTACCAAGATATTTTAATTTTTAATTATCAAAACACTAAATAAATATTAAATAATTAAAATACATAATGACTCATTTTTTTATTTATTATCAAAATATTTTCAACAAAGTTCAAGTGCGTGTAGCAAGGTACACATGAAAAACAAACATCTTGCAATTTTTTATTATAAAATTTAATTAAACAATAAATATATAAACAACTTCAAAAAATAGATGTTTAGCTTTATAATTAAAAAAAAATCAAATGGCTACAAAAATTACAAACTTCATATAACAAGACACATATGATAAGATGATTGGTCTTCTAGCCACACTCCTAAGTGTTATAAAACACTCTTTATGTTAAATAATATAGACATATTTATATTTTATGGTTATACATTTTTAAGAATTCATATTAATTTTTATGAAGATAATAAGAAAAAATTTTAAAGGCATAAAATTTCATATTATTTAATATCATTTATAATTTTTAAAATTCTAAAAATTGCTTAAAGTAAGAAGATAATTAAAAAAAGTTATATTTTTTATTTTAATATAGACTGAATATTAAATGCTAATAGTACAAATATTACTCAATTATTTAATTCTTATAAATTTTAGTAGGGGCAAATATCTAAGTATTTATTTTTAAATATTAATTTAATTTCTTTTAAATTTAATAAAAAAATTTAAATTTAATGATAATTCAAGATTTTCAAATTTTGTATTAATTATTTTTTTAAAAGTTTATATAATCATATAATTTTTTTATACTTATAATAATATTAATATTTACTAGTTTATTTATCAATCCATATATTTTTGAAAATATTCTTTATTTAATCATACAATGAATTATTTTACCTTTATATTAGTAGAAATTTTAATGAATGTTCATTTAATTTTTAAAAATATCTTAAAAATTATTATAATTATAGAATTAATTATTTAATGTTACTTCAATGCAAATTTTTAAGTTTCATAATTATAAATTTTAAAAAAAAAATTTGTATAATCTTTTTAAAAAATTATAATAATAAAAATAGTTATTTAGTGCTTATTAACATAATTTTTTGTATTTTTATATTTTTTAAATTATTTATTTATAATATCCTTTTTTTATAATTTTATGAGGAGAATGTGTCCCTCAAGGATTGCTCATCTATAGACCATAACATACATTTAATAAACAAAATTAAATAAAATATTAAAACAAATAATAAATAAAAAAATTAAATAATTAAAGATTGCTAGGGAAATTCTGTCGGTAAATCCGTCGCTAAATTACCTACTTTTCTTTGTGTCGAATTTACGTGGCTATTCCGTCTCTAATCCGTTGCAAATTTTTATTACAATGAAAAATCTTAAATCCCTTGCTATTTTCTAGCTAATCTCTCGCAATTTAGCTAGGGATTGATCCCAAGCTAAATGAACATTTTCTAGTAGTGTCTCCCATATCTTTGCTGCTTGAGAGAATAGATGTTCTATGGTTTCTATTTTTTCTTTGCAGTAATTGCATCTAAAAGCTAGGTTTATGCCTTTCTTTTGAATAAGGGTGTCTACTAGGATTATATTAGAGGAGCCTAAACTAGTTTATTCTTTTGGATAGCAAGGTCCTTCCTTTTGATCCAGTGCATTTTGTGTTTTACATCTTTTTTTCCCCCAAAAAAAATTTGCAAATTCTTTTTCTATTTTTTGATTAAGTTTTTGGGGGGAAGCATTATCATAAAATTATGCATTACTATGCTTTGTAGGAAGTGATTGATAAGTGTAATTTTTCCACTCATATTAATCATTTCTGTATTCCATTCTACAAATTTCTCTCTAATTTTATATAATAAAAAATCTAGGATTCTATTTTTGTTTTTCCTTCAAATAAAGGGCATCCAAGATAAGTGATTGCTAATTTTGCTTGGGAAAAACTTGTTGTAGTCTATGGATTATTCTAGAGGTGCTTGTTTAGATATTATAAATTGGCTTTTATTTTTGTTTAAGGTTAAACTTGTCACTTCTTCCAAATTTTGGAATAGTTTCATTAAGTAAGTTATAAATTTTTTTTTACCATTTGTAAAAATAATTATATCATCTGCATATGCTAGGCAATACACCTGAGGTGAATCTTTAAAGTACTTAAATGATTGTATATCTACTTTTCTAGTTTTATATATTAAATTGACCAGAAACAATTCAGGATAAATGTTAAAAAGGGCAGGAGACAAAAGATCACCTTGTCTTAGTCCCCGAGTGGGTTTAGATTCATCCCCTTTTTTCCATTAATAATAATTTTGAACCAAGTACTTGAGATGCATCTAAAAATTAAATCGATCTAGCTTTCTGTAAATCTCATTTTCCTCATGAAATAGCATAGCATTTTCTAGGCTACTCTATCGAATGATTTAGAAAGGTCTAATTTAAAGACTACATTGTTGCCCCTGACTTTATTAGGAATGTATTTCATTAATTCTTTAGATAAGCATATATTTTTCATGATTAATCTATCTTTCATGAAGCATGTTTGTTCCTTAGAGATGATTTTTGGGAGGAAAAGACTTAATCTGCTTTGCATTAATTTGGCTAGGATTTTATATGTAGAGTTGCATAGGTTAATTGGATGATATATTTTCCTTTTTAACGATTTTCTTTTTTTCATTTTTAAAATTGTGTGTGAGTGACCATTTTTATTTAATTCAGACCCACAATAGAACTAGTGTATGGCCCGAGTAAGGTTTATTTTAATTATGCCCCGGCATACTTGAAAAAACACATTGTTCCATCCATCTAGTCATGCAGCACTCTTTATATTAAACTAAATATAGTATTTTTAATTTCTATTTCATCCAGAAATTCCATTAAGATTTTATTATCTTCTTCATTAATAATTTTATCTATGTTTTGTAAAAGGTTATGACTTGTTTGTTCATTGGATTTTGCATAATAGTAATTTGTAAATTTTTTCTAATGTTTCTCTTATGTCTTTTTTATTTTCTACCCACGAGCCTTCCTTATTTCTAATTCCTATTATCTTGTATTTTGATTTTTTATTCTAGTGATTTGTTGAAAAAACTTAGTATTTAGATCCCCCTCTCTTAAACCTTTTATTTTCAATCTTTGTTTAAAAAAGACCTCCTCCATGTGTAATTTTAATTTGAACTCACCTTGGGCTTTGTGAAGTGCCTTGAGATTCTTTGCGTTATGATTTTTGTCATGTTCATTTTCTAGTTCATCTATCTTTTGTTCCATATCTTGAATGGTTTTATTAATGTTTCCAAATTTTGTTGTGTTTCATTCCAATAAACATGATCTTAGTCTATATAATTTACTTGAGAAAATCTTTGTTGGATTACCTTTAAGTGGGGACTTCCATGACTCTTTGACCGTGTCCAAAAATTCTTCGTGTAAGCACCACATATTTTAAAAATTAAATGATGATCTATTCATTTCTTTTTTTTGAGGGGTTAAAAGTAAAGGATTATGATCTAAGTAAGTCTTGTTCAAGTATTTAATGCCTATATTACCAAAAGTGTCCATCCACTTCGAGTTGAGGAGACTCTTGTCTAGTCTTGACCAGATGACTCCTTTCTTTTTGTGGTTATTTGACCATGTGTATTTTGAGCCTAGGAAGTCTGCTTCTAATAATTTGGTCTTAGTTATCAGCTTATTGAATTGATCACTAGCTTGTGTATTTATTGGTCTACCTCCTTTTTTACTCTGATGAATTCTTTACAGTGTTGAAGTCTCCTCCTATTATCAATGGTAAATATTTATTTGATATTTCCTTCATGTTTTTCCATATCTCTTTTCTTTTATTTCTCAAGTTAATAGCATATACGATTGATATAATTCCATCTATATTTTTACCTAAACTAAGGTTAATGATTTGATCTTTTTCTTCTATTATAGCTATATCCAAGTTATTCCACATTACCCAAATTTTATTAATTTTTTTTAGAAATAGCATTTTTAAATCCTAACTTTTCTTTGAAGCTTTCTAATTGATCTATACCCACCATGGGTTCAGGAATCATTAATAGGAAGATTTTATGAATTTTAGCATTTTAATTAATCTATTTAGTGATGGAAAATTAGCTATATCCTGAATAATCCAGAATATGTATTTATGCATTATTAACCAATTTTGATTGAGCCCTTATTTTATTTTTTAATTCATTAGTTTTAATCAAGTGTTTTTGTGTATTTCTTGTTTTTGTTATGTGATTAATTTGGGTTTTAACAAGATTCCCTACTTTAAATAATGTATCCATTTATAATCTTATAATTTTTAAATATTCTACTGCCTTATCTCTATTTTTTATCTCCATTCTTCTCTTTTCAATTTCTATATCATCTATGGAATCATTTTCCTTGATGGTTTCTATTTTAGCTATTATATTATTACAGCTTTTATTGATTCAGAGTCGGAACCAAAATTTGATTCAGTGAACTAGCTTGCTAAGTTTTCTTTGTGCTTATGGTTTATTGTAACTTTCCTAGTTCTGATAATTAGTTCCTATATTATGCTGATTAAAAGTCTAATTCTTTCCTTATCTGTTATATTTTTGTCTTGGGAAGCATTTTTTAGGAGAATCTGTTGATTGTATAGTGTTCTATTCATCCTTCTCATTAGTTTTTTCCTAGCTAGCCACCTCTTATCTAACCCAAATCTTATGTTCTACCGTCTTAATATTTACAATGCAGTTTTCTGAGTTATGTCCTCTCTTTTTGCAGTGATTACAATAACTAGGCAAGGCCTTGGGAGTAATAGGTTGTAGGAAACCTTGATTTCCATTCTGACCAATCCATATCCATTGAGGGATAGGGAGTTGGATATTGACCACTATGCATACTCATGCTACACTTGGTCTAGTGGGGCCATCCATCAATAAGGGTTTGCCAATGAGATTAGAGATGGGGAAAAGAGATGTTTTGTTGAAGAAATGTATAGCCAATAATGGTATAAGAAACCATACCAGAGTAAGTGGGTTTTCTTCCTTCGTGTTAAAGCTTGCTATCCATTTCAATGTCCTCATAGGGTAGCTCCTTACATTACAATTATCCTTTAGACACAGATGAAGAAAATCTTTTTTTTGCAAAGAGTTACACCAGAACATGCTTACTTTCTATTGCTCCAAGCTTAATCAATCCATTAAGCTTGAGCAAGGAGAAGAAATCCCTTATTTCATCAATGCGTGGCCGGCCATGAAAAGATTTCTCAATGAGAGAAAACTTGTGAGCTTACAAGAGTTTATCAATGTCTTCAGGGGAAAAATAAATCATAGGATCCCCATTTTTTATCGACGGATTATTATTAGGAAGCATGATTGGATAATGAATGTTGGATAATGATTTCTTATGAGCAAGATAATCTATTTTTTCCATTTCCAGTTAGATTTATACCCCTTTCGTGCATGAATTAGAGCTTTCAAACTATAGAATACCCAACTTTTTCTCTATCCTATAAACTTCTTATTTTTCTTATTCATCTTATTATTTAAATTTTTATAATTCTTCTTATACTTCTTATTCTTTTTATTCTTGTCTTTCTTCTTTTTATTTTTATTCTTCTTATTATTCTTATTATTCTTATTATTCTTATTATTCTTATTATTCTTATTATTCTTATTCTTCTTATTCTTTTTATTCTTCGATTTCTTCATATTCTTCTTATTCTTTTTTTACTTCTTATTCTTCTTTATCTTCTTATTCTTCTTTATCTTCTTATTCTTCTTATTCTTCTTATTATTCTTATTATTCTTATTCTTATTAATCTAATTATTTTTCTTATTCATCTTATATTTCTTATTTTTCTAATTCTTCTTATTCTGTTGATAATTCTTATTTTCTTATTCTTTTATTATTCTTTTTTTTATACTTCTTTTTTCTCTTATTCTTCTTTTCTTCTTATTCTTCTTATTCTACTTATTATACTTATTCTTCTAATTATTCTCGTTTATTCTTATTCTTCTTATTCATGGTATTCTTGGTATTCATTTTATTCTTCTTATTCTTATTTTACTTCTTACTCTTCTTATGCTTCTTATTTTTTTTATTCTTCTTATTCAATTTATTCATCTTATTCTTCTTATTCTTCTTATTCTTTTTATTCTTGTTTTACTTCTTAATCTTGTTTTTCTTCTTATTCTACTTTATATCTTATTCTTTTTATTCTTCTTATTCTTCTTATTCTTCTAATTCTTATTAATCTTTAATTTTTTTAATCTTTTTATTCTTGGTATACTTCATATTCTTCTAATTCTTCTTATTATTCGTATTCTTATTAATATTATTATTCTTCTTATTCTTCTTTATCATCTTATTCTACTAATTTTTCTAATTCATCTTATTCTTTTTATTCGTCTTATTCTATTTATTATACTTATTCTTTTTATTCAATTTATTGTTCCTTTTTCTTCTTATGCTTCTTATTCTTCTTATTTTTTTTATGCTTCCTATTCTTCTTATTCTTCTTATTATTGTTATTCTTCTTATTCTTCTTATTATTCTTATTCTTCTTACTATTCTTATTCTTTTAATTTTTATTATTCTTCATATTCTTCTTATTCTTCTAATGTTTCTTATTCTTCTTAGTCTTTTTATTCTTTTTATTCTACTTATTCTTCTTATTCTTATAATTTTTCATTATTTTTCTTTTATTATTATTCTTCTTATACTTCTTATTCATCCTATTCTTGTTATTCTTTATGTTCTTCTTATTTTTCTTATACTTCTTATAATAATTATACTTCTTATCCTTCTTTATCTTCTTATACTTTTTAAATCCTGGTATTCTTGCTATTCATCTTATTATTATAATTCATCTTATTATTTTTATTCTTCTTATTCTTCTTATTCTTTTTATACTTTTTATACTTCTTATTCTTTTTATTCTTCTTATTCTTCTTTTTCTTCTTATCTTATTTTTCTTTTATTCTTTTTATTCTTCTTAATCTTTTTATTATAGTTATTCTTGTTATTCTTGTTATTCTTCTTATTCATCTAATTCTTCATATTGTTCTTATTCTTATTAATATAATTAATCTTATTATTCTTCGTATTCTTTTTATTCATCTTATTGTACTTATTTTTTTAATTCATCTTATTCCTCTTATTCTTCTTCTTCTTATAATTATTTTTTATTTTTCTTATTCTTCCTATGATTCTTATTTTTTTTATTTTTCTTTTTATTCATATTCTTCTTATTCTTCTTAATCATCTTATTTTTCTTATTTTTATTATTGTTTTTATTATTCTTATTCTTATTATTCTTCTTATTCTTCTTACACATCTTATTTTTTTATTTTTTTATTCTTCTTATGCTTCTAATTTTTATTATTCTTTTTATTCTTTTTATTCTTTTTATTCTTTTTATTCTTTTTATTCTTCTTATTCTTATTCTTATTCTTATTGTTCTTATTATTCTTATTCTTATTTTTTTCTTATTGTTCTTATTAGTCATATTCTTCTTATTCTTCTTATTCTTCTTATACTTCTTATTCATCCTATTTTTGTAATTCTATATATTCTAATTTTTTTTACTTCTTATTCTCTTTAATTTTTTTTTCTTCATATTTTTATTATTCTTCTTATTCTTCTTTTTCGTTTTATTCATGTTATTCTTCTTATTCATATTATTCTTATTTTCTTATGCTTTTTATTCTTCTAATTGTTATTATTCTTCTTATTGTAATTATTCTTCTTATTCTTCTTATTGTTCTTATTATTCTTATTTTTCTTATTCTTTTTAATTTTTTTTCCTCGTATTCTTCTTTTCTTCTTATTCTTCTTATTCTTCTTATTCCATATATTCTTGTAATTATTCTTATTTTTTTTATTTTACTTATTCATGCTATGCTTGATATTCATCTATTTTCTTATTATTTTTATTTTTCTTATTCTTATTTTGCTTCTTATTCTTTTTATTATTATTATTATTCTTGATCTTCTTTTCTTATTATTCTTCTTATTCTTCTTATTCTATTTTTTTTTAATATTTTTATCTTTGGAATTCTTCATATTTTTCTTATTCTTCTCATTCTTCTCATTCTTCTTATTCTTATTATATCTTATTATTTTTATTATTTTTATTATTCTTATTATTCATCTTATTCTTCTTATTTTTCTAATTCTTTTTATTCTTCTTATTTTTCTTATACTTCTTATTCATCTTATTCTTTTATTTTTCTTATTTTTGTATTATTTTTTCTCTTATTCTTCTTTTATTCTTATTCTTCTTATTTTTCTTATTCTTATTATTCTACTTATCTTTCTTATTCTTCATATTTTTCTTATTTTTCTTAAGCTTCTTATTTTTCTTAAACTTCTTATTTTTCTTAAGCTTCTTATTTTTCTTATTCTTCTTATTCATCATATTCTTATTATTTTTCTTATTCTCCTTATTATTCTTATTCTCCTTATGATTATTATTCTTTTTATTCTTCATACGCTTCTTATTCTTTTTTTTCAATCTTCTTATTCTTCTTATGCTTCTTATTCTTCTTATTCTTCTTATACTTTTATTCATCTTATTCTTATTATTATTCTTATTCTTCAAATTCTTCTAATTTTTTTTCTTATTATTCATTTTATTTTTCCTAATCTTATTCTTCTTAGTTTTATTATTCTTCTTATTCTTCTTATTCTTTTTATTCTTCATATTCTTCTTTTTGTCTTATTCATCCTATACTTTTTATTCATCCTATTCTTGTTATTCTTTTTATTCTTCTAATTTGTTTTATTCTTCTTATTAATATTTTTTTATTATTCTTCCTAATCTTCTAATTCTTCTTATTCTTCTAATTTTTCTTATTCTTTTTATTATTCTTATTATTCTTATTCTTCTTATTCTTCTTTTTTTTATTCTTCTTATGTTTCTTATTTTTCTTATTCTTTTTATTCTTCTTATTTTATTATTCTTATTATTCTTATTATTCTTCTTATTCTTTTTATTGTCGTTATTCTTGTTATTATTATTATTATTATTATTCTTATTATTCTTATTCTTCTTATTCTTCTTATTGTACATATCCTTCTTATTCTACTTATTTTTCATATTCTTATTATGCTTCCTTTTTTTCTTATTCTTCTTATTCATCATATTCTTCTTATCTATCTTATTCTCCTTATTATTCTTATTCTTTTTTTATTCTTATTCTTTTTTTATTCTTATTCTACTTATTTTTGTTATTCTTCTTATTCATCATATTCTTCTTATTCTTCTTATTCATCTTATTCACCTTATTATTATTATTATTATTATTATTATTATTCTTCTTCTTTCTATTCTTCTTACTCTTCTTATTCTTCTTACTCTTCTTATTCTTCATATTTTTCTTAATTTTCTTATTTTTCTTATTCTTCTTATGCTTCTTATTCTTCTTATTCTTCTTATTCTTCTTATTCTTCTTATTCTTCTTATTCTTCTTATTCTACCTATTCTTCTTCTTATTCTTCTTTCTTCTTATTCTTCTTATACTTTTATTCATCCTATTCTAGTTATTCTTCTTATTCTTCTAATTTTTATTATTTTTCTTATTCATCTTATTCTTCCTATTCTTATTCTTCTTATTTTTATTATTCTTCTTATTCTTATTATTCTTATTATTCTTCTTATTCTTCTTATTCTTCATATTCTTCTTAAACTTTTTATTCTTAGTAATCTTATTATTCTTTTTTTTATTCTCATTCTTCCAATTGTTCTTATTCTTATAATCTTATTCTTTTTATTATTATTCTTATTCAAATTATTCTTCATATTTTTTAAATATTATTTGTGTTCATATTCTTCTTATTCTTCTTATTCTTCTTATTCATCTTATTCCTCTTATTCTTTTTTTTATTCGTATTCCACTTATTCTTCATATTCATCTTTTTCTTATTTCTTC
>JAREIK010002952.1:555097-620111 GCA_029783825.1 Sapria himalayana
TCTTATTATTCCTCGTTCATCTTATTTTTATTATTTTACTTATTCTTGTTATTCTTCTTTTTTTGTGTTATTCTTATAATTCTTCTTATTCTTATTATTTTTATCTTCTTATAATTTTTATTCGTCTTATTCTTCTTATTCTTCTTATTTTTTTTATTCTTATTATTCTTCTTATACTACTTATTTTTCTTATTCTTCTTATTAATTTATTCATCTAATTCATTTTAATTCATCATACTCTTCTTTTTATTATTATTCTTCTAATTCATTTATTCTTCTTATTCTACTTATTCTTCTTATTGTTTTTATTCATTTTTTGTGATTTTCTTGTTATTCTTTTTATTCTTCTTTTCTTTGTATCCTTCTTATTGTTCTTATTCTCCTTATTCTTTGTTTCTTCTTATTATAATTATTCTTTAATTCTTTGTTTCTTTTTATGATAATAATCCTTTTTATTCTTATTATTATTCTTAATCTTCTTATTATTCTTATTCTTCTTATTATTTTTATTCTTCATAATCTTCTTATTCTAATTATTCTTCTTATTCTAATTATTCTTGTTATTCTTCTTTTTCTTTTTTTTACTTCTCATTTTTCTTATTCTTCTCATTGTTCTTATTCTTCTCATTCTTTTTATTATTCATATTTTTCTTATTCCTCTTATTCTTCTTATTCTTTTTATTCTTCTTATCCTTCTTATTCTTCTTATTCTTCTTATTTTTTTTATCCTTCATAATCTTCTTATTCTTCTTATTATTCTTACATTCTTAGTCTTCTTATTCTTTTATTCTTTGTTTATTCTTATTATAATTATTATTTTTATTCTTTATTTCTTCATATTATAATTATTCTTTTTATTTTTCTTATTCTTCTTATTCTTTTTATTCTTCTTGTTCTTCTTATTCTTATTATTCTTCTTGTTCTTCTTATTCTTATTATTCTTCTTATCCTTCTTATACTTCTTATATTTCTTATTCTTCTTATTCTTCTTATTCTTATTATTCTTCTTATTCTTCTTATTCTTCTTATTCTTTTTAATTTTCTTATTCTTCATATTCTTTTTAATCTTCTTATTCTTCTTATTCTTTTTATTGGTTTTATTCTTCTTATTGTTGTTATTCTTCTTTTTGTTCTTATACTTTTTATACTTCTTATTCTTCTTAATCTTTTTATTCTTCTTATACTTCTTATTCTTTTTAATCTTTTTATTCTTCTTATTCTTCTTATTCTTCTTATTCTTCTTATTTTACTTATTTTACTTATTTTTGTCATACTTCTTATTCATCCTATTTTTATTATTATTATAATAATTCTAATTTTTCTAATTTTTCTTTTTTTTCTTATTCATTTAATTCTCTTTTTCTACTTATTCTTTTTTTTCTTCTTATTATTCTTATTCATCCTTTTCTTTTTATTTATATTATTCTTCTTATTTTTCTTTTTCTTCTTTTTTTGGGTTATTATTGTTCTTCTTTTTATTCTTATTATTCTTTTTTTTTTTCATTTTATTTTTTTATTCTTCTTATTATTATTATACTTATTATTCTTATCCTTTTATTCTTCTTATTCGTCTTATTCTTCTTATTCTTCATATTTTTTTTATTCTTCTTTTTCTTCTTTTTATTTTTCTTATTATTCTTCTAATACTTCTTATTCTCCCTCTTCTTCTTATTATTTTTATTATTCTTTTTTTTATTATTAGTATTCTTCTTATTCTTCTTATTATTCTCATTCTTATTGTTATTGTTCTTATTAATCTTTATTATTCTTCTTATTCATCTTATTAGGTTATTTTTCTAATTTTTCTTATTCTTATTCTTCTCATTCATTTATTCCTCTTATTCTTTTTATTCTTCTTATTTATTTTTTCTTCTTATTCTTGTATTATTCTTTTCTACTTTTTCTTCTTATTCATTTTCTTCTTATATTTTTATTCTTCATTTTCTTCTTATTCTTTTTATTCTTCTTTTTCTTCTTATTCTTCTAATTCTTTTTTTTCTTATCATTGTTCTTATTCTTCTTATTCTTCTTATTATTGTTATTCTTCTTATTCTTCTTGTTCTTCTTATTCTTCGTATTCTTCTTATTCTTCTTATTCTTCTTATTCTTCGTATTATTCTTTTTCTTCTTATTCTTTTTATTTTTTTTATTCTTCTTATTCATCTTATTTTTCTTATTCTTCTTTTCGTTTAATTATACTAATACTTATTATTATTTTTATTCTTTTTATTCTTTATTCTTCATATTATTTTTATTCTTCTTATTCTTCTTATTCTTCTTATTCTTCTTATTCTTCTTATTCTTCTTATTCTTCTTATTCTTCTTATTCTTCTTATTCTTCTTATTCTTCTTATTCTTATTATTTATTCTTGTTTTTAATCTTATTCTTCTTTTTTTTATTCTTTTTATTCTTCTAATTCTTATTATTTTTCGTAAACTTCTTTGTCTTCTTTTTTATATCTTTTTATTCTTCTTATTATTCTCATTCTTATTGTTATTATTATTATCAATCTTAATATTCTTCTTATTCATCTTATTAGTTTATTTTTCTTATTATTGTTCTTCTTATTCATTTATTCTTCTTATTCTTCTTATTCATTTTTTCTTCTCATTCTTCTTATTCTTCTTACTATTCTATTCTTCTTATTATTCTTTTCTACTTTTTCTTCTTATTCTTATTCTTATTATTATTGTATTTTTCTTATTATTCTTTTCTATGTTTTCTTCTTATTCTTATTCTTCTTATTCTTCGTATTATTTTATTCTTTTTATTCTTCTTATTCTTTTTATTTATCTAATTCTTCTTATTCTTCTAATTCTTCTAATTCTTTTTATTCTTATTATTGTTCTTATTTTTCTTATTCTTATTATTCTTCTTGTTCTTCTTGTTCTTGTTGTTGTTGTTCTTCTTCTTCTTATTCTTATTCTTCTTATTATTATTATTATTCTTCTTCTTCTTCTTCTTCTTATTCTTCTTATTCTTTTTATTTTTCTTACTCTTCTTATTTATCTTATCTTTCTTATTCTTCTTATTCTTATTATCCTTCTTTTTGTTTAATTATTCTAATATTTCTTATTCTTCTTATTTTCTTATTCTTTTTATTCTTCTTATTCTTCTTATTCTTCTTATTCTTCTTATTCTTCTTATTCTTCTTATTCTTCTTATTCTTCTTATTCTTTATTCTTAATATTCTTTTTATTATTCTTATTCTTCTTGTTTTTCTTATTCTTCATATTCTTCTTATTCTTCTTATTCGTCATATTCTTCCACTACAAGAAATTGTGGTTTCACCCACACAAAATTACCCACACATATTATGTGGTTTTTTTTTATTTTTAGCCACACATATTTATAAAATATGGGTGGATAAATTAAGTGTCAGCAACTATGTGTAATAGGTAAAATTATGTGTGGGTAATTGATTTTCTCACACATAAAATTGGCTCTAATATTTCCGTCTAATTTTTTACTTTTGATGATAAATATTCCCAACATTATTTTGATGAGGTGGTGCTTATGTGGCATTAATTTTTTTAGCCACACATAAATATATGTGGGTAACTAATTTTTCACCCACATATATTTTGGCCAAAGGTGCCAACACTTGGCGCCCATTAGCCTGAAAAAGTGGCTAAAATTTTTACCCTAATAAATACATATTTTTCAAAACATATTTTCACTCTCCATCCCTCATTTTTGACACCTTTTTTCTTCATTCTCCTTCCCTCATTTTCGTCTCTCTCTCTCTCTCATACCCCGTATACCCCATTTTCCTCTCTTTCTCTTTCTATTCACCCATATACCCCATTTTCATCTAGCTCTATCCCTCTTTTTTTTCATTTTCCTTCCTCTTGATCTGTCCTTTGTTCCTTCCTTTGATTTGATCGTCGCCACTCTTCTTTCCTCTAGTTTGGTCAGGTAAGCGATTATGTTTCTTAATCTTACCTTTGCTATGAGTTTATGTGGCTATGTGTATGTGTGTTGATCAGAAATTTTCATAATATTAGCTTTGACATGAGGTTATGTGGTTGTGTGTATGTGTGTTGATGAGAAAAAGTGTAGATTTTGTTTTGTGAAAGTTATTGAGGCTTTTTGATTTTGGGTAAGTCCTTTCTCTCTTCCCTTTTTTACTTCCTTTTTTCGCCCCTCTTTCTCAGATTTTGTGCTTTGTGGTTTATTATTATTGTTATTTTTTTTAGTCAACCTCAGTAGATCTCAGTTATTGCTGCTGATCTCACTTGTTGTTGCTGCTATGCTTAGGTAAGTCAACCTCTCTGTTTTACCCTGTGATTTAGTGTTGTATTATTTAGTAGAATTATGTTATTATCATCAACTAAAGTGGTCACATTGTTTCTATCCACATTCTTGTAAGTATAGCCCCTAGTTACTATCACACACGCACACAAATTAGAAGGTGAAAGTTTTTACTCTATATTATTCTATTTTTTTTTGTAAATAAAATAAGATAGAGGAACAAAAAAATTATTCCAAACTTTCATCATTTCCTTTCAATTGATGAAGAGGAGATTGATTATTTTGTCTTTTAAACAATTCAAGCATTTTGATGCTAAAATAAACTATTTTGTTTTAACATTTCATGTGTGGGAATAAGAAAATTTAACAATCTCAAAGTAAAAAAATAAATTTCTGAGCAATCCTATTATGTCAAATAAATTCAAAAATTTTTATTTTTTTCTAGTTAAACCCAAAACTGATTTAAAGGAAAAATGATCTCTTTTGTTTGATCTCCATATTAGTATGTACTTGTCTTTTCTATGAATTTTTATCACTTCTTTTCACTAAGTGATTTGAGAGAATTATGCATAATTTCTCAATATGCTATCTTCTTCATTTTATGTATTCTTTTACTTTGGCATTCAATTAATATATTTTGGTTGTACTTCATGAATATTAAATATCATTTGTAGACCATACGAAAGTGTTATCTTCTAGTTGAAAATCAAGTGATGAGTCTAGTTATGTGGTCAACCCTATTCAACTTATGTTCATTAATAAAAATAAAATGAAAGGGTAAATTTTTATTTCTTACATTGATTATATTTTAAAGTAATTATTTTCTATCCCATTTTTTTCTGATAATTATTTTAGATCCCTATTTTTCTGGTAATTATTTTATATCCCATTTTTTCTATTAATAATTTCCATATTTTTAATTATTTTAAAATATAACACTTTTATTTAGTTTTAGAATAATAAATATGGTTGGATATGATAACAGAGACATGGAAGTTAATTTAATTATAATAAGATAATGCCAAGTAGGTACACTGATGATAGTGATCCCATCACAGAGAGGTGTTTCCGATAAAGAACTAGTGCCATCGGTTACCACTCAAGACTCACTGGATTTCATAGCAAGGTCAAAAAGTATTCTTTGGTTGTTCTTCTTTTTTTATCATACTCATGTTGTTCTTCATCACCTTGCTTGTCAGCATTACCCTCCATCTGTTAAAACTAGCTTTTTGCTCATTTACTTTCGTAGTAACTCTGAAAAACTCCGATCTTACATGGTTAGCTTTTCTCGGAGCTCTTTCTATATGCAGATTGTCTTTTTAATTGTTAAATTACATGTTTTCTTGTCTAGTGGAATTTCCTCTTTATCTTGCTTTTTTTTTATTTCTCTGAAAATTATGTTTGATGCTTGATGGTTGATGCTTAATGGAAGATATTTTGTTTCAATTTGAAACACATTGCCTTGATGCCTTCGATTTTTGTGAGATTATTGCTATTTATCTGAAAATTATGCCTTCGATCCTTGTTTCCTATTCGTCCTGAGCTCGGTTTGATGCTTGATGCCTTCGATTATGTTCCAATTTGAGAAGCATTTAATTAGTACATTTTCATTTGAATCTAAAACTGCTCTATGTTGAAATTTTTAACTCTGCTAATGAAATAAGTTAACTCTGCTAATCAAACAATAATTGTTATATTAAATTGGAGAGATCTATTCCAATTTTAATTGAGATGTGGTGTAATATAGCTGTTTGTACTTATATTTCTTCTACAACTGCAAGAACTAGCACCCAATAATGCAATTTTAAGTGCGATGTTCAACCCATGGGTTGCACATCTGAAACACTATGCATATGTTCAACTTTTTATTTTTATTTGTAGTGTTATGATATGGCTCGTGAATGGATGAAGGATCGAAATCGAGTATCTGCTCAATATATGGAGGGGGTAGATGAATTTATTACTGTAGCAAAATGAAGTCTTAATTCGGATGGGTTAACTTTATGCCCATGCATTAATTGTTTAAATCGAAAGATGCGAAGTATAGATGTGTTAAGAGCACATTTAATTAGAGTTGGAATTGATGATTCGTACACTCAATGGGTTAATCATGGTGAGGATGAAATTGAGGATTATGAGGAGGAGGATTATCATATGGAAGAGGTTAGGAATGAGCATGATTACTTAGGAGCTGGATTGTATGATGCGATCGGTATAAACTTTGTTAATATTGGATCAACAAGTGATTTCATTGGAGATGAACGACCTACAACAGAACAAGCTCATTATGAGAGTTTGTATAAAGCTCATAATAATCATTTGTATAAAGAATGTAAAAGTTTTACAACATTAACATTTACTGTGAAGTTGATGAACATAAAAGTGACGAATAAGTGGAGTGATAACTCATTTGACATATTATTAAAGTTGCTCCATGATATGCTACCTAAAGGTAATAATTGCCCAGAGAGCAACAATGATGCAAGACAGTTGCTTTGTGATGTCGGTTTGGGTTATGAGAATATTGATGTATGTCAATATGATTGTGCTTTTTTATGGTGAATATGCTACTACCACAATATGTCCTATTTGCAAGTCTAAGCGTTATGTTTGCCACAAAATCCCACACATAAGGCTATGATGCTTTCCTATCACGCCTTGTCTTAAAACAGTTGTACAAATCACGACACATTGCTAAGGATATGAGTTGACATAAAGAAAAACATGTTGAAAAGTTTGGGGTATTGCGTCATTCTATAGATGGGAAGGCATAGAAGCACTTTGTTGAATTGTATCCTGTCTTTGCTGTTGATTCAAGAAATGTATGGATGGGGTTGGCTTCTGATGGATTCAATCCATTTAGTAATATGACAACTACACATAGTATGTGGCCTGTCATTCTAATGCCTTATAACATGGCACTCTAGCATTCAATGCATAAGAGCAACTATTTGTTGACCTTGTTGATTCCAGGGCCAAAGTCACTTGGTAAGGATTTTGATGTCTTCTTAAGGCCACTTATGGATGAGCTAAAAATGTTGTGGCGTAATGGAGTTGAGGCATTAGATGAGTACTCAATCAAATTTTACTTTTCATGCAGTAGTTTTGTGGACAATTAGTGATTTTCATGCTTATGCTTTTTTGTCTGGATGGAGTACCATGGGTAAGTTGGCATGTCGAGTAAGCCTTGAGGATACACCATATAAATGACTTTGAGATAAGCAATATTTTTTTGCATAAAAAACATTCATGCCGAAGGAATACAAAGTATGATGGAAAACATGAAAATAGAGATCCACCTCGCCAATTTTCTAGGGATGATATTCTTTTGCAATTAGAGGGAATTCCTAAAAAAAACATGGAAAAGCACCTAATAATGTTGATAGAAAACATAAACGTAGTCTTGATGAGCTGAATTGGTCTAAGAAGAGTATCTCTTTTGAGCTACCATATTGGTCAAAGTTAATGCTACGTCATAACCTTGATGTCATGCATATAGAAAAAAATGTTTACGACAATTTAATTGGGACCTTGTTGGATGATCCTTTGAAGTCGAAAGATACAACGAAGGCAAGGTTAGACTTGAAAGATCTTAAGTTTAGAGAATATTTATGGTTAAAGGAGCACAATGGTAAATATGTAAAGCCTCGTGCTAATTACACGTTGACTAAAGAAGAATGTGTAGGCTTTAGTGATTTTATCAAGTGTATTCGATTACCAGATGGGTATGCCTCAAACATTAGTTGATGTGTTACCAACTCTAATAAACTTGGAGGAATGAAAACACATCATTGTCATGTGTTGCTTCAGAAGATACTACCAGTTGCTATTCTTTCATATTTGGAAAAGAGAATACGTGGTACATTGATTGAATTTTGCCAATTTTTTCAAAAGCTATGTGCGAAAACTCTTTATGTGGACGAGTTTAAAAAAATGAGGTCAGGGATTGTTACTATATTATGCAAGCTTGGGAAGATATTTCCTCCATCATTCTTTACAATTATGGTTCACCTATGTGTTTATTTGCATGAACAAGCATTATTAGGTGGACCAGTATGCCAAAGATGGATGTTTGCTGTGGAACGTCGCATGGGTACATACAAGAATTATGTTCATAACTTTGCATGCCCATACGGTTCAATTGTTGAGGCCAATGTTGTTGATGAGGCTGTTACTTTTTTATCAAGATACATACATAATATTGAGACAAGATTCACAAAACTAGAGCGCAATTGGGTTGTACCTACCACAAAGTATGAGTTAGATATATTCAATAATATAATTCGTACAAAGGGGACACCTTTGTTTTCTAAGCTTGGGGCAAACAATCAAGTGGTGCAATGGTACATTCTAAACAATTGTAGAGAAGAACTCAATCATTATTTCACGTGAGTTTTTATATTTAACCAACTACTTTTAATGCATAATTCTGATTAATGTTTCTATAAGTGCTCATATCATATTTATTGTAGTGAGCATAAAGAAATATTACGTTCAAGAAATGTACGAGAATAAGATCTCGATGCTATACAGAAAGAGGAATTTGCTTATTGGTTTAAGGCTAAGGTAAACATGTCAAATATTCACTCTTTTCAATAGAAAAAATAATATATTTTCTAATAAAATATTTTCACAGATGGCTATGCTCAAGATTAATGGTAGCCCTGGAGCAACTGATGATTTATACTCATCGTCACAATATGCGTATGATCGCTATACATCATGGCATAGTTGCATTATGAATGGTGTTCGATTTCGTTGCAAAATTCGTGATGATAAGTTCAAGACACAATGCAATGACATTTGTATGGGGGCTGATGAGGAGAGCGGTAACCTCATATATTATGGTGTCTTAATTGAAATTCTATAATTGGATTTTATCTTTCAACGTAAGGTGTTCATGTTTAGATGTAAGTGTTACAATACTGACCCTCGAGGTAAAAGAATAGAGGTCGAGCATAATTTGACATCACTTGACACTAATTCTGAATGGTATGCTGAAGATCCATTTATTTTAGCTAACCAAGCTCAACAAGTGTTTTACCTAGGAGATCAAAGTCGACTACATAATTGGATGGTTGTACAAAAGGTTAACCATCGAAATATATATGATGTACTCGGGCATGATAATGATGATGAGAGTAGTGATGATGAATATGTTAGTAATGAGATTTTTCAAGAAGAATAATCTAGTGAGTTACCACCATTTCAACCAAAATAGGAGGTAGTTGAAATATCTATGTTGGTTCGACGAGATGTTGAACCGATAACTCTACCTAACGAATTGGTGATTGAGCTATACATTGATCAAGACTTTATCAATAACCAAGATGAGTACATAGGCAAGGATGTTGATTATGATGATGATGGAAGATTGTATTTTAATAATGAACTAATGAATAAAGATGTGACTGATTATGATTCAGATGATAACAATGATCTTGATGATGATGATGATGATGATTCATGATTTCATGTAATTACGTTTTTATAATTAACACTATACATGTGATTTTAATTTACTTTGGTACATTTGAGATGAATTTGTTCAAATAATAATAATTATACATTACAACTTTTTTGTGCATGGCTTCGATTGGACGAAGGGGATGACAGATTAAAGGACAGGCATCTGGTGATTTACATATTGGTATTAACATTTATAATTTATTATTTCAATCTTTCTAATATTTAGTTTTATAATTATAATTGATTTTTTTCAGTATAGATTCTACTCATGAGCCCATAAAATGCGCACCTACATCTGTGGTTACACCTGTTTAACCTGTATCTGCACCATTAAACACATCTTCTACTTCAATTGGTATTATTTCTTTCTTACTTTTCATATTTTCATATGTTATAAATTAATTATTTTTTGTCTATTTATTTGTTAGAATCTACTGATGCCCCTCCTGCACATCCACATGCATCGGTAAACACTTCTAATTTGAATGTTCGAGGAGCCACTTGTGGGCGAGGTACTCGGGTAGCTAAAAATACTACTAAAGCTAGATTAACTATGGATTTTGATTTTGCCCTCAATCAAGCTATTTGTGATAATGTTGAACAATTCAACAATGAGATTGGGTATATTGTTTGCAACCATTGTAGCTTTGCATACAAGGAGTGGAGGCTTGTGCCACCTAATGTTAGGGTGCCTCTTCGTGATCGCCTCCTTGTAAGTAATTTTATTTTATCTCATTTTTAGTTTTATTTTTTACATTAATTTTGATGATATCATTTTGGTTTTGTAGAGTACATTTGATATTGATGTGACTGATGCAAGAGTGATAAAGGTCATTGATGGGAAAATGCAATGAGCATGGAGAAGTCACAAATATAAACTACATAATCATTTCAAAATGGTTGGAGGAGAGCAAGATCTAATTAAGGCCTTGAATAAGTGCCCAGATGAAGTGAGCCAAGAGAATTTGAATTTCCTTTGAATTCATTGGTCTGATCCCAGTAATCATTTAGACTTATTTTTTGGTTTCAAGTACATGTAATTCATTAATTGAGTTTGATTTTTTAGGATCGAGCACAAAAGAATGCAGATAGTCGTGGAAAAAGGAAGTGGGATTCTAGGCATGGCTCAAAGTCTACTACACGTCATCACGTTAGTCATGGGATTGATTTGGATGCTCCAGTAGGTCACATTGAGACTTGGCATCTTCGACATTGGCACTCAGAGTGGTGGGTGGACATCTTCTAATTTAGAGGCCAAATATGTGTAATATTTTTGTAAATGTTTTTATAATATTTAATATTAATATCTTTAAATGATTATATTTTGATTTGCTTTTTTTGTAGGAAGAGATGCTGCAACTTAGGCAAGATAATCCTCTAGAGAAGATGACTGATAAAGACATTTTAGAAAAAGTCCTTGGTTGTCATTCTGTTCATCTATTTGGTTGGGACAGATCTCCTAGTAATTTTCAAACGACAAGCACTAGAAAGGATCCATGACGTCCTTCTTATGATGAGTTAATAAAGCAAGTGAACAAGTACAAGTCTGTAGTTTATGAGCTTCACAGTAATGTAAACTTGGTGTTAGTGGCATTGATTGTCAAAAACATCATGCCACCTCTGCCCTCATGTCCACCTATATTTGATCACAATTCTGGACATGCAGATAGACATCATTCTGACACATTCCACCAATAAAGCTCAAAGTTTTTGGATGAGACTCATTAGATTTCAATCTTATATTTCTATGTTATTTGTATTGATTTAGGAATTTTGACTTATTTAGCTTGTTTTAGAACTTCCATGACTTTGTTTTAGTTTATTTAGAATTTTTATGACTTTGTTTTAATTTACATTTGGATTTTATGATTTCTATTTAAATGTCAATTTATAATATTTAAATTATATTTTATAAATAGTAAAAAAAATTATCACCCACACATAGAAATTTATTTACCCACATATTATATATTAAGCCAAATATATTAATTAAATAATGTTTTAATTAAATTTTTAAAAAATAATTACCCACACATAATAATACTTTTACCCAAACATATATTTACATTATGTGAAACACACTATTGTCACATCATTGCCATGTCATCGCCACATTACTATTATAGCACCGACTTCGTGCCATGTGATCAAACATGTCAACGCCATGTAATTGGTAGATCATCTTCTACATTAGATTCCATGTATTTTCACAAATTATTAGATAAAATGTCCGCACATAATTTTCCTTTATCCACATACTTATGTGTGGAGAAAACATTTTTTCTAAAACCTTTTACCCCCACAATGGTACATTTTTTTATGTGTGGGTAAAAAGTATAACCCACATATAATAAAGCCTTACCCATACATAGTATGTGAGGGTGAAACCACCAATTTCTTGTAGTGAATTCTTATTCTTCTTATTTTTCTTATTCTTTTTATTATTCTTATTCTTCTTTTCTTCTTATTCTTATTATTCTTTTTATTCTTCATATTCTTTTTATTCTTCTTTTTCTTCTAATTCTTCATATTCTTCTATTCTTTTTTTTATTCTTATTTTTCTTATTTTTCTTATTTTTCTTATTTTTCTTATTTTTCTTATTTTTCTTATTTTTCTTATTTTTCTTATTTTTCTTATTTTTCTTATTTTTCTTATTTTTCTTATTTTTCTTATTTTTCTTATTTTTCTTATTTTTCTTATTCTTCTTATTCTTATTATTCTTTTTATTCTTCTTATTCTTCTTATTCTTATTATTCTTATTATTCTTATTATTCTTCTTATTCTTATTATTCTTCTTATTCTTCTTATTCTTCTTATTCTTATTATTCTTCTTATTCTTCTTATTTTTCTTATTCTTATTATTCTTCTTACTATTATTATTATTATTATTATTCTTTTTTTCTTCTTATTCTTATTATTCTTTCGATTCTTCTTACTATTTTTATTCTTCTTTTTCTTCTAATTCTTCTAATTCTTCTAATTCTTCTTATTCTTCTAATTCTTTTTACTTTTTATTCTTCTTATTTCTCTTTTTCTACTTATTCTACTTATTTTTATTTTTTTTATTCTTATTATTTCTCTTATTCATCATTTTTCTTATTTTTCTTATTCTTATTATTCCTCTTATTCTTCATTTTTCTTATTATTCTTATTCTTTTTATGCTTCTTATTCTTCATTTCTTATTATTTTTCTTATTCTTCTTATTCATCATATTCTTCTTATTCTTTTTATTCTTTATATGCTTCTTTTTCTTATTATTCTTCAATTTCTTCTTATTGTTCTTATTCTTATTAATATTATTATTCTTTTTATTCTTCTTATTCTTCTTATTCTTTTTATTTTTTCTTATTCTTCTTTTGTTCTTATTCTTTTTATTCATTTGTTTCTTCTTATTTTTATTATTCTTCTTATTCTTTTTTTTAATCCTCCTTATACTTCTTATTCATACTATTCATGTTATTATTCTTATTCTTCTTATTCTTCTTAATTATATTATTATTTTTAATCATCTTATTCTTCTTATTCTTCTTTATATACTTTTTCTTCTTATTCTTTTTATTCTTCTTAATAATTTTATTTTTCTTATTCTTCTTAATCACATTATTCTTCTTATTCTTCATATTCTTCTTACACTTCTAATTTTTTTTTATTCATCTTATTATTCTTATTCTTCTTATTTTTTTTATTTTTTTAAATCTTCTTATTCTTCTTTTTCCTACTATTCATGTTATTCTTTTTTTCTTCTTATTCTTATCCTTTTTATTCTTCTCATTCTTCTTATTCTTATTATTCTTCATTTTCTTCTTATTTTTCTTATTTTTTTTATTCTTCATATTCTTCATATTTTTTTTATTCTTCTTATTCTTCTTATTCTTCTTATTCTTCTTATTCTTCTTATTCTTCTGAATCTTCTTATTCTTCTTATTGTTCTTATTCACCTTTTTTTATTCTTATTATTCATCTTATTTTTCTTATTTTTCTTATTCTTATTTGTCTTCTTTTCATTTAATTCTTCTAATATTTCTTATTCTTCTTTTCTTCTTATTCTTCTTTTCTTCTTATTCTTCCTATTCTTTTATTATTCTCATTCTTCTTATTCTTCTTATTCTTCTTATTCTTCTAATTCTTCTTATTATTATTATTCTTCTAAATCTTCTTATTCTTTTTATTCTTCTTATTTTTATTATTTTTCACATTCTCCTTATTTTTCTTATTCTTCTTATTCTAATTATTCTACTTATTCTTCTTATTCATCTTTATCTTTGTATTCTTATTATTCTTCTTATTCTTGTTTTTATATTTTATTTTTCTTATTCTTTTTATTCTTCTTATTATTCTTATTTTTCTTATTTTAATTATTCCAATTTTTTTTAAATAATTGTTTTATTATTATCACCCTCTCTTTTGACGGAAGAATATCATTGATACAAACTAAAAACTACTCTTATCTCTTTTACAGCCTTCTTCAAAAAATAAAATAAGATTAAACATAAAAGTGCACATATCCATTTTTAGAGAAGTATCTCTCTGAAATGGACGAATCTGTAAAGTTGTTCCAACTCTTTTCTTCTGCTTGCTGGTTGAGTATGTCACTTATAGAAGAGTTACTATCCATCATGGCACTTCATTTAAGTGGTTTGTTCTGCTTTGATATGAGTGGGATGATCTCTTCATTTTGTTCTGCTTTCTTTCATGTCAGAGCAACTTTGATGTCATTGTTTAAAATTTTACTATGCTCTTTACAGTCTTAAAATCTGCCTTTTTGTTGCAGCTTCAAGATCCTTAGTAATGACAGCATGGTATCTTTAATGTTGGCATTTGCTTTTAGCTTCTAACTTGTTGTTCTACTATTAATGGGAGATTAGGAAAAGCATATATATTTGATATTTTCTTGAACTTTTTTGTGCCTCTATGGTAACTATTTGACTTTTTGAAAATGTGTGTTTGATATCTACAAAAACCAAAAACATCCATCCACACTATACAATCCTAACTCACTTGATAGTTACCTTCCCTGTTCATCTTTAAAACCATCCAACAATGCACAAAATATTTCTTTTTTTTACATGTGATAGTTTTGCAATGATGCAAACATATATTGTATTTTTTTTATTTCAACTGGCCCTGTACTTTTCAAAAATATAATTCTATGTAGGTAGCCTTATTATAGAATTCTTTTGTGCATATTTCCTGTCTTAAACTGAAAAAAAGTGGAAGCATAAAATTGTAAACTACAAGCATGCTTTTGATGGTTAAATTTTATTGCTACTCCCCTAACCACTTCTATAATTTGGAAAGCCTATTTCATTTTGTTTGAGCAACCCATTATATTTCGGAGAGATGTTTATTTTTCTGTAATCCTGATTACCTTTTTAACACTATTTTTTGCTAATTTATCTGCGACTAGATTGGCCTCCCTTAATATATGTATTATTTTGCAATTTAATTCAGAAACCATATATATAATATCGTTTATCTCATTTCCATATTTCCATAGATATTTGTTTCCTTTAATTAGATTTACTAATGTTAAGGAGTCCATTTGGACTTGAATATTTTTTACATTGTTGCTTTTACATAGTTGTAACCCTATTAAGAGAGCTTGAATTTCTGACTCAAATGGTTTATTCACTTTGATTATTCTAGTGAAAGCAAATAGAACATTCCCTTCGAACTCCCTTAATAACCCTCCTCCACCTGCTACCCCCATATCTCTTTTAAAACTACCATATGTATTAAGTGCCATGTTGTTTTTTAGAAGTTTATTCTAGCATATCCTAGTAAAATTTGTTGGCTTGTGTTTTTTATAACATAGTTGCCATGTGGCTATGTAATCTTTATTTTCATCATGTTTAATATTTTTTAGCGGATAAGCTTCTGAAATTGTTTTTAATTCTTTTTTTGATTTCTCTTACTATATTGTTAATTTTAATTTCTATACCTGCATATCTACTCTTGTTTCTAGTTTTCCATATATTCTAGATAATTAGTGGAGGTATATTCTTCCTAAGCTAGCTAAGAGCAGAATTATTGTAAGGCTTTAATTCCCAGCATTATAGTCTATTTTTGAGAGATTTTCTTCTATATTTGAACCCCATTTCATTACCGAGATTTTTTCATATCCTTGTTTCTGTCTCCTTGGGAGAATAAATGTTCTAATGTTTCTATGTTTTCTTTACAACATTTATATATAGATGCTAATTTTATGCCTTTTCTTTGAATAATATTTTCTAATGGAATTATGTTATACAAAACTTTCCATAGGAATAAACATGTTTTAGGTGAGTTTTTATTTCCCAGCACCATTTAAATATCTCTTGATGTGGTTTTTTCTTTCTAATTAAAATTTTGATAGATTTTAAAGTGAATGCGCCTTCTTTGGTTAATTTCTATTTCCGTCCGTGTTTTGTTAAAATTGTATTTTTATCTATGATATCTCTTTTTTTTATTGTTTGTTTCCATATCTTTGAGCTATTTTTAATTTTTTTGTCCTTATTAGTATCATTGTTTATAATATATTTTTCTCTCATATATTTGGCCCATAAACTTTTATTTTTTTTCACACCCCACCATCTCTTGCAAGCCCATGCCTCTGCTATTTCTATCAAGCTAGAAAAGCCTAGGCCAGCTTCCTATTTTGGATACCAAAGAAACTCCCATTAACCTAATGCTATTTGTGTTTTTATCTTTTTTCCCCCAAAGGAAATTAGCAAATTCTCTTTCCAATTTTTTAATTATGTTTTTAGGTGGCATCATTATCATAAGGTTATGAATTACCATGATTTGAAGAACATGATTAATTAGTATTATTTTTCTAGTATTATTTAGCATTTCTATTTTCCATCCAGCAATTTTCTATCTAATCTTAACTAACATGAAATCATATTGTTTTATGAGTGTTTGTCCCTTAATTAAAGGGAAATGAAGATAAGTGATTTTTCCTGTTACTTGGAAAAAACCTGCAGCATTTTTCAATCTGAGAGATAGATTAATGGGAGATTTTTTAGAAACCATTAATTGACATTTATTTCTATTTAGTATTAGACCAATTTCTTCTTATATGTTTTGGAAAATTTTCATTAGATTAGATATAGATTTTTTATTTTCATTAGTAAAAATAATTATATCGTCTGCCTGTGCTAGAAAATCTACCTACGATAAATATTTAAAATGTTTAAACGAGTGGATATCTCCTTTTCTTTTTTAATGTTTAAAATTAATCAAAAATAATTCTAGATAAATATTAAAAAAAGGAGATAAAGGGTCTCATTGTCTTAGTCCACGAGTGGGTTTAAAGTCTTCCCCTTTTTCCCCGTTAATGATAATTTTAAACCAAGTACTTGAAATACATCTAAAAATTAAGTCAATCCAACATAATGCAAATCAAATTTTCCTCATTAAATAACCTAACACAATTTTCAGTCAACTCTATCGAAAGCTTTCGACAAATCTAATTTAAAAACTACATTATGTCCCCTAGTTTTAGTGGAGATTTCTCTCATTATCTTTTTTATTAAGCAAATATTATCCATGATAAGCCTATTCTCTATGTATCCTATCTGCTCCTTAGAAATAATCATTGGGAGAATAAGGCTTAGTCTATTTTGTATTAGTTTGGCTAGGATTTTATATGTGGAGTTACATAAGCTAATTGGGCGAACATCTTCACCCTTTTAAGGGTTATCTTTTTTTGGAATTAAAACTATATGAGTTAGCGCCCATTATTTATTTAATTTAACTCCACAAAAAAACCATTGTATGGCTTGAATAAGGTCTCTCTTGATTATGTCCCAGCAGGCTTGAAAAAAAAACACATTGTTCCAGCCATCAAGACCTGTAGCATTGTTTTTATCTAAACTGAATATAGTATTTTTAATTTCTGTTTTATCTGGAAATTCATTAAGTTTTTGTTATCTTCTTCATTAACATTTATATATATACATATATATACATATATATATATATTGCAAGAGATTAAACCATGTATGTTCATTGTTTTTGCATAATAATGCTTTGAATGTTCCCCTTAAGTTTTCTTTTATGTATTTCTTATTTTCTATCCATAATCCTTCATTATTCCTAATTCCTATTATCTTGTGTTTTTGTTTTTTTATTTTAGTGATTTGATGAAAAAATTTTGTATTTAAATCCCCCTCTTTTAACCATTTTATTTTTGATTTTTGTTTCCAGAAAACTTCCTCCATGTTTAATTTTAATTTGAGTTTAGCTTGAGCTTTATGAAGGGCCTTAAGACTATTTGTGTTATTAATTTTTTCGAGTTCTTTTTGTAGTTCATCTATATTTTGTTCCATTTCTAAAATAGTTTTTTAATATTTCTAAATTTCTTTGTGTTCCAATCTAATAAGCATGTTTTTAATCTAAATAGTTTACCTGAAAATGTCTAAGAAGGATTACCTACAATCGGCAACTTCCAAGAATTATTAACCATGTGCAAGAAGTCCTCATGTAAGCACCCCATATTTTGAAAATTAAATGAAGCTCCACTCACTTCTTTTTTTTGGGAGTAATAAGCAGTGGGTTATGATCTGAGCAGGTACTGTTTAAGTGTTTTATTCCTATATTTCCAAAAGTGTCCTGCCATCTTGAATTAAATAGAATATTGTCTAGTCTTGTTCAGATGACACTTTTCTTTTTATGGTTGTTTGTCCATGTATATTTTGATCCTAAAAAATTTTCCTCTATTAGATTAGTTTTATATATTACCTTATTATATTGATCACTCGCTTTTGTGCCTATTGGCATGCCTCCTTTTTTCTCCGATGAGTTTCTTATGGTGTTAAAGTCTTTTCCAATTATCCATGGTAAATGCTTATTAGCTATATCCATCATGATATTCCATAAATCTTTTCTTGTTTTTCTAGAATTATTAGCATGAACTATAGAAAAAAATGCCTTCTGTGTTTTTTCGTAAACTGAGGTTAATAATTTGTTCATATTCTTCTATTTTGGTTATATATAAGTTATTCCACATTACCCAAATTCTACTGTTTTTATTGGAAGTGACATTTTTATATCTTAACTTATTTTTGAATCTTTCTAATTGGTCTATTCCCACCATTGGCTCAACTATCATTAGTAATGAAATTTTATGTATTTTAACCATTTTAATAAATCTATTTAGTGAAGAGGGGTTAGCTATACCCCGAATATTCTAGAATAATTATTTATGCATTATTAAAAGATTTTGATTGAGCTCTCATTTTATTTTTTAGTTTGTTATTTTTTGTTAAATGTTTATGTGTATTTCTTAATTTCTTTATGTGAGTGGTATGAGTTTTAACTAAATTCCCAATTTTATCAAATTTTTCCATTTGAATGTTTATGATTTTTAAACTTTCTAATGACTTGTCTCTATCTTCTATTTCCCATCTTTTTTTTCTTAATATCTATATCGTCTATAGAATTCACCTTGTAATTTTTTGTTAGTTTGCACAGTGTTACAGCTTTTAATTGATTAAGAATCTAAATCAAATTCTGAACCAGTGAACCAACCTTCTGTGTTTAGTTTCTGTTTTATGTTTTCTAGTTCGGATTACCATCTCCGCTATTTTGCCCATCATTATTATAATTCAATCATGTTCTATTATATCTCCATCTTGAACTGAAAGAATTTTGAAGGTTTCTATTGCATTCTTTGTGGATTCTATTATAGGTATAGGATGTATAGCATCTTCATTACACACATCCTATATAATCTCTTGTTTTCTAACCCAAATTTTATGAATTTCTTTCATTGAATTTACAATGCAATTCTATGTTTTATGCACTTTTTTTTACACTGAGTGCAATAGCTAGGCAATGCTTTAGGAGTTATAGGTTGCCAAAGTCCTTGAAATTCATTTTGCCCAATCCAGATCCTTTGCGGGATGGTGTATTGGATATTAACCTTTATATAGACTCATGCAACACTTTCTCTAAAGATGTTAGCAGTAAGACCATCCATCAAAAAAGGTTTTCCAATAAGATTAAAGATGAGTAGAGTGAGGATTTATTAAAATTATGGATAGGCAATGATGGTAGAAGAAACCATACCGGAGTAAGTGAATTTTTTTCATTCGTATTAAAGATTACCAACCATTAGAAAGTGCTCATAGGATAACATCTGACATCCCAGTTATCCTTTAACCAAAATCAAAGAAAACATCCTTTGTGAAGAGGTGCACCAGGACTTGCTTACTATCTATCAAGCCGACTAGAAAGTGCTTACTTTTATCAAGCCTTTGATCTTGAGCGAGGAGAAGAATTATCGTATAGTATCAATGGAAGGGTGGTCATGAGAAAATTTCTCGATGAGAAAGAATATATGAGCTTCCAAGAGAGCTTCAATATATTCGTGAGAAAAATATATTACGGGTTCTCCATTTTTTTCAACTGTATGTTTATTCAGGGTCTTGAATGTATAATGAATGTTAGAAAAAGATTTTTAATGGGCAAGATATTTTATTTCCTCCATTTTGAGTTTGAATTCACACCTTTATTCACGACAATGGAGATTTCTCTCTCTTAATTTCGAATTTTATCTATGTAAAATTGAGAGCTCTTCTTCTTCCTGATCAGTTAAATCTTCTTCTCTTATTCTTATTATTTTTCTTATTCTTCTTATTCTTTTTATTCTTCTTAGATTTTATTTTTTTATTATTTTTATTCTTCTTATTCTTATACTTCTTATTCTTCCTCTTATTATTCTATTATTCTTATTATTCTTTTCTACTTTTTCTTCTTATTCTTTGCATTCTTATTCTTCTTTTTTTCTTATTCTTATTATTCTTCTTATTATTCATATTCTTCTTATTATTCATATTCTTCTTATTCTTCTAATTCTTTAATTCTTATTATTCTTATTATTTTTATTATTCTTCTTATTCTTATTATTCATCTTATTTTTCTTATTCTTCTTATTCATCTTATATTTTTTATTCTTCATTTTCTTATTTTTCTTATATCGTTAAAATATTTTGAAACTTCTTATTCTTCTTATTCTTCTTATTCTTTTATTCTTCTTATTATTCTTATTATTCTAATTATTCTAATTATTCTTATTCTTTTTATTCTTTTTATTCTTTTATAGTTATTATTCTTCTAATTCTTTTAATTCTTCTCGATGTTATTATTCTTATTTTTCTAAATCTTTTTATTCTTTTTATTCTTTTTTAGTTATTATTCTTCTAATTCTTTTAATTCTTCTCGATGTTATTATTCTTATTTTTCTAAATCTTTTTATTCTTATTATTCTTCTTATTCTTTTTTATCCATATTCTTTTTATTCTTCTTATTCTCCTTATTCTTATTATTCTTCTTATTCTTCTTATTTTTCTTTTTCTTCTTTTTCTTCTTATTCTTCTTATACATCTTATTCTACATATTATTATTATTCTTCTTGTTCTTGTTTTTATTCTTATTGATCTTATTCTTTTTATTCTTCTTATTTTTTTTTATTCTTCTTATTTTTCTTATTCTTATTATTTTTCTTATTCTTATTATTTTTCTTTTTCATCTTTTTTATTATTCTTCATATTCTTCGTATTCTTATTATTATTATTCTTCTTTTTATTTTTGGTATTCTTCTTATTCTTTGTATTCTTCTCATTCTAATTGTTATTAATCTTATTATTCTTCTTATTCTTCTAATTCATCTTATATGTTTATTTTTATAATTCTTTTTATTCTACTTTTTATTATTCTTTTTAATCTTCTTATTCTTTTATTTTTTTTATTTTTTTATTCATTTTTTGTTCTTATTCTTTTTTTTATATTCTTTTATTATTCTTATTATTCTTTTCTAATTTTTGTTCTTTTTCTTTTTTCTTATTATTCTTCTTTTTGTTCTTTTTCTTCTTATTCTTATTATTCTTTTTATTCTTCTAATTCTTTTTATTCTTCTAATTCTTCTTATTCTTATGGTTCTTTTTTTTTCTTATTCTGCTTATTCAACTTAATTTTCTTAATTTACTTATTCATCTTATATTTCTTATAATTCTTATTCTTTTTTAGGTTTAATAATTATAATACTTCTTTTTCTTTTTATTCTTCTTATTCTTCTTATTCTTTATTCTTCTTATTCATTATATTATTATTATTATTATTATTATTATTATTATTCTTCTTCTTCTTCTTCTTCTTCTTCTTCTTCTTCTAAATCTTATTATTCTTATTATTCTTCTTAATATTTTTTTTTCTTATTATACTTCTTATTATTATATTTTTTCTTATTCTTCTTATTCTTTTTTATTTTCTTACTCTTATTATTCTTCTTATTATTCTTATTTTTCTTTATAATTTTATTCTTCTCATTCTACTTTTTTTTATTATTCTTATTCTTCTTTTTCGTGTTATTTTTTTGATCTTTTTATTTTTCTTATTCTTAATTTTATTATTCATTTTATGCTTCTTATTATTCTTACTATTCTTATTATTCGTATTCTTTTTATTCTTCTTATTCTTCTTATTCTTTTTATTCTTCTTATTCTTTTTATTTTTTTAATTCTTCTTATTGTTCTTATTCTTTTTATACTTCTTATTCTTCTTATTCTTCTTATTATTCATATTCTTATAATTCTTATTATTTTTCTATTATTATTATTATTTTTATTAAAATTTTTATTCTAATTATTCTTTTTATTCTTCTAATTCTTCTAATTATTCTTATTAATCTTATTCTTTTTATTCTTCTTATTCTTCTTATTTTGCCTTTTTTTATTCTTCGTATCCTTCTTATTCTTTTTATTCCTTTTATTATTCATTTCTTCTTATTCTTATTATTCTTCTTATACTTCTTATTCTTCTTATTATTCTTATTCTTCTTTTCTTATTATTTTTATTATTTTTCTTATTCTTCTTATTTTTAAAAACTTCTTAATCTTTTTATTCTTGCTATTCTTTTTTTTATTCTTATTGTTCTCATTCTTCTTTTTGTTCTTATTCTTATTAAACTTGTTATTCTTCTTATTCTTCTTATTCTTCTTATTCATCTTATTTTTCTGATTTTATTTATTCTTCTTATTCTTTTTATTTTTCTTATTCTTATTATTTTTATTTTCTTTTATTTCTACTTATACCTCTTATTCGGCCTATTCTTGTTGATATTCTTATTCTTCTTATTCATCATTAACATCTTATTCTTCTTAATTATCTTATTCTTCTTTATCTAGTTATTTTTCTTATTCTTTTTATTCTTTTTAATAATATTTTCTTATTATTCTTTTTGTTCGTCTTATTCTTCTTATTGTTTTTATGTTTCTTATTCTTCTAATATTATTATTATTCTTATTATTTTTATACTTCATATTTTTCTTATTCTATTTATTCTACCTTTTCATGTTATCCGTGTTATTCTTATTCTTCTTCTTATTCTTATTCTTATTCTTATCTTCTAATCTTTTTTATTTTTCTTATTCTTCTTATTCTTATTGTTCTTCGTATTCTTCTTATCCATCTTTTTTTTGGTATTATTCTTATTCATCTTATATTTTTTATGTTTTTTTTATTCTTATTTTCATTTAATTTATTCTTGTACTTCTTATTCTTATTATTCTTCTTAATCTTCTTATTCTTCTTATTCTTCTTATTCTTCTTATTATTCTTATTATTCTTATTAATCTTATTCTTTTATTCTTCTTATTCTTATAATTCTTCTGGTCTTATTATTCTTATTCCTCTAAATATTTTTATTCGTTTTATTCTTCTTATTCTTTTTATTATTTTTTTCTACTTATTCTTTTTATTCTTCTTATTCTCATTATTCTTCTTATTCTTTTTATTCTTCTTATTCTTCTTATTCTTATCATTTTTCTTTTTCTTCTTTTTCTTTTTATTCTTCTTATATATCTTATTCTTCATATTCTTATTCTTCTTCTTATTCTTGTTTTTATTCATATTCTTATTATTATTATTATTATTATTATTATTATTATTATTATTCTTCTTCTTCTTATTCTTATTATTATTATTATTATTTTATTCTTCATTTTCTTCTTTTTTATTATTCTTCTTATTCTTATTCTTTTTATCCTTGTTATTTTCGTATTATTCTTATTATTTTTATTCTTCTCATTATTATTATTATTTTTATTAATATTATTCTTCTTATTCATCTTATAATTTTATTTTTATAATTCTTCTTATTCTTCTTTATCTTCTTATTCTTTTATTCTTTTTTTTTATTCTTTGTTTTTTCTTTTAATTTTTTTTTTCTATATTGTATTCTATTATTCTTATTATTCTTTTCTACTTTTTGTTAATATTCTTTTTATTCTTATTCATATTATTATTCTCTTTATTGTTATTCTAATTATTCTTCATATTCTTTTTATTCTTCTAATTCTTCTTATTCTTATTATTCATTATGTACTTCTTATTCTTCTTATTCTTCTTATTTTTCTTATTTTTCTTATTCTTCTTATTATTCTTATTCTTCTTATTATTCTTATTCTTCTTTTGATTTTATTATTCTAATAATTCTTATTCTTCTTATTTTGTTTATTCTTTATTTCTTCCTTTTCGTTTTATTCTTTTTATTCTTCTTTTTATTATTCTTCTTTTTAATTTTCTTATTCTTTTTATTCTTCTTATACATTTTATTCTTATTTTACTTCTTATTCTATTTTTTCTTCTTATTCTTCTTATTCATTTTATTCTTTTATTTTCTTACTCTTATTATTAATATTATTCTTATAATTCATCTTATTATTCTTATTCTTTTTATTTTACCTATTATTATTATTATTATTTTCTTATTATTCTTATTCTTCTTATTCTTCTTCTTCATGTTATTTTTGTTAATCTTTTTAATTTTCTTATTATTCTTTAACTTCTTATTCTTTTTTAACATCTTATTATTCTTATTCTTATTATTATTTTACTTATTATTCTTATTGTTCTTATTTTTCTTATTTTTCTTATTCTTTTTATTATTCTTATTATTGGTATTCTTATTATTATTCTTATTCTTCTTATACTTCTTATTATTTTTATTCTTCTTATTCTTCTCATTCTTTTCATTCTTCTTATTCTTATTATTCTTCTATTCTTTATATTCTTCTATTCTTATTTTTCGTATTAATCATTTTAATCTTCTTATTCTTCTTTTTTCTATTTATTCTTCGTATTCTACTTATTCTTCTTATTCCACTTATTCTTCATTTCATCTTATTATTTTTATTCTTCTTATGCTTCTTATTCTTCTTATTTTCTTATTGTTCTTTTATTATTATTTTTTTTATTCTTTTTTTCTTCTTATTCTTAGTATTCTTTTTAATTTTCTTAATCTTTTTATTCTTGTTATTCTTCTTTTTACTCTTATTGTTTTCATTCTTCTTATTTTTCTCAATCTTTTTATTCTTGTTATTCTTCTTTTTACTCATATTGTTTTCATTCTTCTTATTTTTCTTATTCATATTGAACTTGTTATTCTTCTTATACTTCTTATTCATTTTATTCATCTTATTATTCTTATTTATTTTATTTTTCTTATTTTTATTTTCTTTTAATTCTACTTATACCTCTTATTCGACCTATTATTGTTAATATTGTTAATCTTTTTATTCTTCTTATCCTTCTTATTCTTCATTATCATCTCATTCTTCTTAATCATCTTATTCTTCTTTCTCTTCTTATTCTTCTTTATCTACTTATTCTTCTTATTATTTTTATTATTCATAATAATCTTATTCTTCTTAATCATCTTGTTCTTATTATTCTTCATATTCTTTTTATTCTTTTATTCCACTTATTTTTCTTATTCTTCTTTTTTTTATTATTCTTATTTTCTTATTTTATTATTTTTCATAATCTTCTTATTTTTCTCATTCTTCTCATTCTTCTTATTCTTCCTTTTCATGCTATTCATGTTATTCTTATTCTTATTCTTATTATCTTTATTCTTATCTTCTTAAACTTCTTATTCTTCTTATTCTTATCATTCTTATTATTCTTCTTTTTCTAGTTACTTTTCGAATTCTTCTTATTCTTTTTTAACTTCTTATTCTTCATATTCTTATTATTATTCTTATTTTTTTTATTCTTATTATTTTTCTTAATCTTCTTATTCTTCTTATTCATCTTATTCTTATTATTCTTCTTAGTTTTTTTAATTTTCTTATTCTTCTTATTCTTCTTATTCTATATATTCTTCATAATCTTATTATTCTTCTTATTCTTCTTATTCTTTTTATTCTTCTTTTATTATTATTATTATTATTTTTTTTAGGAAATTTGTTTTATTATAATCAAAGCCCTCTCTTTTGGCAGAGGAATACCATTTTTACAAACTATACTCTACCCTTTCCCCTTTTACACCCATCCTTTAATTTACAAACAAAATAAAAGATAATCAAAATAAACTTTCAATGCATTTTTGGTATTTGCTCTTTATTAAATTTGCTGGAGATTGCTGTTTGCATTGAGTTATTCCAGTGGTTGTATCATCCTGTCTTCTATTCTGGATCTTTTCAAATCTTATATGCTGTCCATTGCAGCCTTAATTCACTAGCCCAAGAAAGCTCATATGCTGTACAGATTAAAGCTCCTTTATCCTTTTTACATATATAGGGCATGCAGATCCTTTTTACATACTCAACAGCAAGCTTCAACAATTCTGGTCTTTAGGTATTTCCGGACTTTAAATCAGCCAAAAATATTTCTTGCCCTCTTGAATAAAGCATTTTGATCGCATGAGTGTCTCATTGCTTTCTCCTTTTTTTCCAGCTTCCATATTCAACAGCCTTTCCATATTCAACAGCCTTTCCAGCTTCCATAGTAACAGACATAAATCAAACTGAAAACACGCACAAAAACAAACAAACAGTAGTATAAACATCCAGCATCCATCTTTTTATCACTCTATTATTGCCTTCCTCCACCTTGCATCTCCACTTACTGTTGTTTATCACTCTATGCACATTCCTTCTTCCAAGTCCATTTGTGCTGTTGCTTTTTTCTTGCTGTACCTGGATCTGTTAAACTGCAAAACACACACTAGCACAATACTTATAGCCACATATATCTAACCCCTTTAGTCCACCCCACATGACCAGGGTGGATATCCAGGTTAAGGCTATACTTTAATTATTTGAATATATGGATATTCCATCTTATTCATTCTTATTATACCCTTGTATCTATCAGGAATCAAATCCTTTATATAATCTCCATGTTTATTATTTTTCCCTTCTTTAGCCAGTTTATTAGCTAAAGCATTTGCTTCCCGGTATATATGTTTGATAAAAGCATTTAACGATAGGGCTAGATGGCCGATCTCTTCTAATTCATCTTCGTATTTCCATAAAGTCTTTTTTTTATTTATCATATCTACCAAAATTTTAGAGTCTGACTGAATGTCTATATTTCTTAGTCCTCTAGAGAGACAGGCCCTCAAACCATCTCTTAATGCTAATATTTCTACATGAAGTGCAGAAGAGGCTTTGTAACTCCTTGAAAAGGCAAAATTGAGGTGACCTCTAGAATTTCTAATCACTCCTCCTCCTCCTGCTAAGCCTATATTTCTATCAAAACTACCATCGGTATTTAAGGAGAGCCTATCTAGTGGTGGTTTTTCCCACTTAACTCCTATAATTTTTTGTGATCTTTTCTTAGTAACCGTAAGATTCCAAAAATTTAAAATATCATTATTTAGAAAATTAGTCTGGACTGTTATCGGGCAAGCTTCTGAAGTACTTATTAATTCTCTCTTTATAGCTTTCCAGATGTCTTCCACCGACATTCTCTTACCTTCATATCTACTGTTATTCCTAGCCTTCCATATACACCAGATAACAATATGAGGTATATTATTTTTAACCCATTTTTGTAAAGAGTTTCTCGTGTACGCTATATACCATTTTTGAAGTCTATTTCTAAGAGGGATGCATTAGTGCTTTATACCCATTTCTAATTCTAATCTTCTCCAAATTTCTAAAGCTATCTTTCCTTGTGAAAATAAATGATCTATCGATTCATTTTCCTGAAAATAGCATTCACACCTAGAGGGAAGTTGATTACCTTTCTTTTTTATATTTACATCTATTGGAATAATATTAGTGAGAACTTTCCATGTGTTAGTTTTAATTTTTTGAGAGTTATCATTATTCCATGTCCATTTAAATAGTGAAAGCTCTTCCTTTCTACTTCTCACTTTATCTTTGATGGTTTTGATAGAGAATTTTCCATCTACACTCAATGTCCATTTCCAGCCACTTTTAGTGAGCTTAGAATATTTTTCTACTATCTCCCTTTGTTTAAGCATTTGCATCCACACTTGTGAAGCTCTACTCTTTTTTATTTCTGTGTTCGTATCCCCATCTTTGCAATATTTGGCCCTTATAAATTTTGCCCATAAACTATTATTTTCTTTAAGCCTCCACCATCTTTTACAAGCCCAAGCTTTAGCGAGATCATTCAAATCTATAAAACCCAGCCCTGCTTCCTGTTTTGGAAAACAGAGATCTTTCCATTTTTTTCAGTGAAGCTTACTTTTACCTTTATATGTCCCCCCCAAAAAACAAGCCATTTCTTTTTCAATTCTTTTTTTATCAAGGGCTAGTAATTGAGTAATCATTAGGTTTTGCATGACTACGCTTTGAAGTACATGTGTGATTAAGGTTATCCTGCCGCTCATACAGAGCATTTCAACTTTCCATCCTGCAATTTTATTTTTGATCTTTTTGAGTAAGAATTCAAAGTATTCTGACTTAACTTTTCCTACATATAAAGTGCATCCCAGATATTGAATCGCTCCTTTTTTCTAGCGAGAACCCTGTTATACTCTGTACTCTATGTCCTAAACTCATAGGAGCTTTTTTAGCTATCATAAAATGACACTTTTTGCTATTTATTTTTTGACCCGTTTCTTTCTCCAATTCTTTCAACAAACTCATCAGTTTTTGAAGGGATCTAGCACTACCATTAGTGAAGATTACCACATCATTTGCATATGCAAGACAACTCACCATGGGAGTACCTTTCAGTTGGCTGAAGGCGCCTATTTCACCTGTGCAAATTTTGTCTTTGAGATTGACAATAAAGAGCTCTAAATAAATATTAAAGAGTGAGGGAGAAAGAGGGTCACCTTATCTTAGTTCTCTAAGCAGCTTAATATCTCTTCCTAGCTCCCCATTTACTAGAATTTTAATCCATGAGCTTGATATACATCTGTATATCAAGTCTATCCAGGTCTCCGAGAAATCCATCTTTCTCATGGTGAAACATAGGACATTCCATTCTACTTTATCGAAAACTTTAGATAAGTCTAATTTTATTAATACATTATGTCCTCTAACTTTTTTACCTATATCTTTAATCATTTATTTAGCTAAGCAAATATTTTCCATTATAAGCCTATTTTTCATGAAGCCTGATTGCTCTTTTGAAATAATTTTAGGAAGGACAGAAGTTAATCTATTTTGCAATAATTTTAGACAGGATCTTATAAATAGAATTACATAAACTTATAGGTCTGAAATCATCTGCCTTTTATGGATTGTCTGTCTTGGGAATAAGCACCATATATGTGCTACTCCATTTCTTGCCTATTTCTGCTCCAATAAAAATCCAATAAATGGCATTGAGAAGATCAGATTTTATGATAATCCAGCATTTTTGGTAGAACTCATTGTTCCATCCGTCTGGGCCTAGGGCACTATTTGGGTCCAGGCTGAAAACAACCATTTTAAGCTCTTCTTCATCTGGGAATTTGATAAGGGTATCATTCTCTTCTCTGGTAATATTACAGTCTATTTTATGTATAAGTTCAACACCTCTCAAGGATGTATCCCCTATAAATTGATTTTCAAAGTATTCATCAAAATGCTTTTTAATTTCTGTGTTATCATCTATCCAGGCATTATTACTATTTTTTATACCTTTTAATCTTTATTTCTGTATTTTTATTTTAGCTGCTCTTGGAAAAATTTTGTGTTTTTATCTCCTTCTTTTAGCCATTTTATTTTAGTTTTTTGTTTCCAAAAAATTTCCTCCATGAGGAGTTTTAATTTTAGTTCAGCTTGGGATTTACTAAGTGCTTCTCTACTCGCTTTATATTGAAATATTTCATGTTTTATCTCTAATTTTTCAGTTTTTTTTTCTGCTTCTATTATATTTTTGTTTATATTACCAAATATATCTCTATTCCATATCTTTAGATGTTTTTTTAATCTATTTAGTTTCATATTCCAGACTTGTGCCGGATTACCTGAGACTTCCAAAGACCAAGACTATTTAACCATATTTATCAATGTATGATGCAAGCACCAAGCATTCTGAAATTTAAAAGGTTTACTCAAGAATTTGGTCTGCTCTAAGGTAATTAACAATGGATTGTGATCCGAGCATGTTCTATTTAAATGTCTCACAACAGTAGATCCATAACTTTCTAACCATTTCACATTGTATAAAACTCTATCTAGTCTTGCCCATATAGTGCCTTTGTTTTTCTTGTTATTGCACCAGGTATATTGTGGGCCTAAAAAGTTAGCTTCCATCAGACTGGGCTTTGATATAGCCTCATTAAAGTGTGAAATGGCACTAGTGCTGGGGGAATTACCTCCTTTTTTCTCACTGGCCTTTCTTATTATGTTAAAATCACCACCTATTATCCATGGTTTGTTCAAACTTGATATTTTGGCCATACTATTCCAAAGCTCCTTTCTACCTTCTTTAGTATATTTAGCATATACTACCGAGATTACTTCATCTCGGGCATTATCTAGACTAAAATTGATTATTTGATCTGTTTCCTCCAATATATTTATATTAAATTTATTTTTCCAGAATACCCAAATTTTACTATTATTATTAGAAAATGCATTCTCAAAGCCCAGGACTCCTTTGTAATGATCTATTTGAACCTTATTCACCATAGGTTCAGCAACCATTATAAGAGAAGAATTATATATTTTTATCATTTTTTAATTCTTTTTATTGTGGAAGGGTTTGCAATACCCCTAACATTCCAGTAAAAGAATTTAAACATTATGGTTAGTTTAATCTGAGATCTAGTGATGCACTTTGAATCATATATTCTATTTAGGTGTTTTTTCCTGTTTCTTGACTTTTTTATAGCACTAGTATTTTCTGTTTTGTCTTCTTTCCACACCCTTCCTAGTTGTATGGCCATAATTTTTTTTTCTTCCAAGGCCCATTCCCTGTTGCCCATTTATTCTTAAATCTATGTATATCGATATCATCCTTTGTGGATTTTATGCATTCATTTTCTTCCTCTCCCTTGTGTAAGTTTATATTACTTCGCACCTCTATTTCCTCATCCGAGCTATTAACTTCTTCCACTACCCATTTCCTACTCTCCTCCCTTCTAATTCTGTTATCAAACCTGCTGCCCCGAAACCTTTTGTTTATTTCTGCAATTTTCATTATTAAATCATGTCTTTTATTTTTATCCTCTCCCTCTACCTCTTCCTTGTCTTCTATTCTAGGGGGGACATCTTCAGTTAGTTCCAGGCTAGTTCCCTCATTGTTTAAATTCTGCTCAAGAGCCATGGTGTTTTTTATTCTGTATTGCACTATTTCCTTCCCCTTCCCTGTAAAGTCTGTATACTGCCTATCTTCTTCATGCTTTTTTTTGACAATACAGTGATCACAACCATGTCCAAGCTTCTTACAGCATGTGCAATAGTGAGGGAGGAACTCTGGAATTACATCTTGCCAGAAACCATCTCCATTCTTAGAGCCTATCCATATTCGCTGAGGTATATGATTCAACAAGTTGACTTCTATGCACAACTGTGCCACACTCGGGCGAGAGAGAGTAGCTGTGGCACCATCAAGAAAAAGAGGGGTGCCGACTGCTTGTGCAATGTGGTAGAGAGCAAATTTATCAAACAAGTGAATGGGGAGCATGGGAAGGAGGAACTATACCGGGGACAATGGGGATTCCTGCTTGGTTGAGAAGTCGGGTGTCCATCTGAAAGCTCGCATGGGGTAGCCCATGATATACCAGACTCCTTTCAACCAAATTCTATGGAAGTCCTCTTCTGTAAAGAGCTGCACGAGGATGTGCTTCGCATCCAGGACTCCTATTTTTATCAGGCCTTTGAGCTTCAAGGAAGCATTGAATGCCCTTATATCTTCAATGTTAGGACACCCGTTTGAGAATTTTCCTACCAGTGTATATTTGTGAGCTTTAGTGAGGGAAGCCATGTCTGTCGGGGAAAACTCTATCGAGGGTTCCCCATTTTTTTCCCGAAAAGTTCCGAAGAAGATGAAGAATGAAGCGCGGTCTTTATAAAATGTTGAGAAAATGATTTCCTATTCATTAAGAAATCTGCTTGCCCCATTTTTGCTTGATAATGGCAACTTCTTCACTGAAAATTGTTGTTTCTCTCTCTAAAAATTGTGTTTCTCTCTCTAGATCTTGAGAGAGCAATTCAAAGAAGAAGTATTATTATTATTATTATTATTCTTATTATTATTATTATTCTTATTCTTCTTTTTCTTATTATTCATTTTTTTTTTCTTTTTCTTTTTATTCTTATTATTTATCTAATTCTTATTATTATACTTATTATTCTTATTCTTCTAATTCTTTTATACTTCTAATTCTTTTATTCTTCTTATTCTTCTAATTTTTTATTCTTATTATTCTTCTTATTATTCTTATTTGTATTATTTTTATTATTCTTCTTATTCTTTTTATTCTTCTTTTTTCTATTATTCGTGTTATTCTTTTAATTCTTCTTATTCTTATCTTCTTATCCTTTTTTATTCTTCTTTTCTTTATTTTCTTATTATTCTGCATTTTCTTCTTTTTCTTCTTTTTCTTCTTATTCTTCTTATTCTTATTATTCTTCTTATTTTTCTTAATTTTCTTATTCTACTTATTTTTTATATTCTAATTATTATTCTTATTATTCTTATTCTTCTTTTTCTTATTATTCATTTTTTTATTCTCTTTATTTTTATTCTTATTATTTATCTAATTCTTCTTATTCTACTTATTATTCATATTTTTCTAATTCTTTTATTCTTCTAATTCTTTTATTCTTCTTATTTTTCTAATTTTCTTATTCTTCTTATTCTTGTTATTATTCTTATTTGTATTATTTTTATTATTCTTCTTATTATTTTTATTTTTCTTTTTCCTATTATTCGTGTTATTCTTTTAATTCTTATATTCTTATCCTTTATTATTCTTCTTTTTCTTTATATTCTTATTATTCTACATTTTCTTCTTTTTCTTCTTATTTTTATTATTCTTATTATTCTTCTTATTCTTCTAATTCTTCTTATTCTTCTCATTCTTCTTTTTCTTGTTATTCTTCTTATTCTTATTATTCTTCTTATTCTTTTTTAACTTTTTATTCTTCTTATTCGTCATATTCTTATTATTATTCTTATTTTTTTTATTCTTATTATTATTATTATTATTATTATTATTATTCTTTTTCTTATTATTCTTCTTATTCTTATTATTTTTCTTTTTCTTATTATTCTTCTTATTCTTATAATTCTTCTTTTTCTTATTATTCTTATTATTTTTTTTAAACAGTATTTATTAATTATAACCCTCTCTTTTGGTGGAGGAATACTATTTTTACAACCTACTTGCTTGCTACCTGTAGCCCTTTACAACTTTTCTCCTACACTAAGCATTAGTTATTGTAAATGTGATAAAGAAAACATGGACAAACATATGCTAATTCTAATCCACATAGAGAATGATTTTGAGCTTCTTTAGGAATTTTCTGCATTGTTGTTAACTGCACTTTGTTGCTCGTTGAAATATGAGTCTTTATCCTTCGATCCCTTTCGACAACCCCGCAAACTTTTTCTTACTGGACCATTAACTTTGTCCAACAGCTTTGTTGAGCTTGTGTAACAAGAGCTGCAAACTCTAATTTTGCAGCAAGGCTCTATTAAGCATGTTGATAGCTCTTGGAATCCTCCACGGGCACCCATGTACCTGTCACCTGCATACATGCCACACACACAGAAATTTCCAGCCTCCAGCATTCTGCTAGTTTTCTTTCTCTGTTCTGCTCCTTAAGCCAGCATATTTCCGCTTTCAGCAATTATTCTTCTTATTCTTATTATTCTTCTTATTTTTTTTATTCTTCTTAATCTTTTTATTCTTTGTATTCTTCGTATTCTTCTTATTTTTCTATTTCATCTTATTATTCTTATTCTTTTTAATCTTATTATTCTTCTTATTCTACTTATACATTTTATTCTTCTTATTCTTATTATTCTTCTTATTCTTTTTATTTTTTTTATTCTTCTATTCTTCTTATTCTTTTTATTATTTTTATTCTTCTATTTCTTCTTATTATTTTTATTCTTCTTATTCTATTTATTCTTCTTATTCTTCTTTTCTTTTAATTCTACTTATACCACTTATTAATCCTATTCTTTTTATTCTTCTAATTCTTCTTATTCTTTTTATTCTTCTTATTAATCTTATTCTTCTTATTCTTATTATTAATCTTATTCTTCTTATTCTTCTTATTTTTCATATTCTTTTTATTCTTCTAATTTTTTTTATTCTTCTTATTCTTAGTATTATTCGTATTCTTCTTATTCTCTTCTTCTTCTTATTCTTTTCTTATTCTTATTATTCTTTTTTTTTGTTTTATTATTATTATTATTATTATTCTTTTTCTTCTTTTTCTTCTTTTTCTTCTTTTTCTTATTATTATTATTATTATTATTATTATTATTCTTCTTCTTCTTATTCTTCTTATTCTTCTTTTTTTTTGATTCTTCTTATTCTTCTTATTCTTCTTATTCTTCTTATTCTTCTTATTCTTCTTATTCTTCTTATTCTTCTTATTCTTCTTATTCTTTTTATTCTTTTTATTTTTCTTATTATTCTTATTCTAATTTTTAATGTTATTCTTCTTTTTCTTTTATTCTTCTTATTTTGCTAATTAATCTTATTCTACTTATTCTACCTATTATTCTTATTCTTATTATTCTTCTTACTCTTTTTTTTTCTTTTTATTCTCTTTATTCTTATTATTCCTATTATCCTTCATTTCTTCTTATTCTTCTTATTCTTCTTATTTATCTTATTCTTCTTATTCTTCTTATTTATCTTATTCTTCTTAATCTTATTATTCTATTTATACTTCTTATTCTTCTTATTATTTTTAATCTTCATATTCTTCTTTTTCTTTTTTTTTATTATTCTTTTTATTCTTCTTATTCATTTTATTATTCTTATTCCCCCTATTCTTCTCTTTCTTCTTATTGTTATTATTCTTATTAATCTTATTATTCTTATTATTCTTCTTATTAATCTTATTTTTCTGATTTTTCCAATTTTCTTATTTTTTTATTCTTATTCTTCTTATTCTTTTATTCTTCTTATTCTTTTATTCTTCTTATTCTTTTTTTCTTCTTATTCTTCTTTTTCTTCTTATTCTTTTATTTTTCTTATTATTTATTTCTTCTTATTCTTTTTATTTTTATTTTTCTTCTTTTTCTTCTTTTTCTTCTTTTTCTTCTTTTTCTCCTTTTTCTTCTTTTTCTTCTTTTTCTTCTTTTTCTTCTTTTTCTTCTTTTTCTTCTTTTTCTTCTTAATCTTCTTTTTCTTCTTATTCTTTTTATTCTTTTTATTCTTCATATTCTTCTTATTCGTATTATACTTCTTATTCTTCTCATTCTTCTCATTCTTCTTATTCTTATAATTCTTCTAATAATTATGATTCTTATTATTCTTTTTATTCTTTTTATTCTTTTTATTTTTATTTTTCTTATTATTCTTTTTATTCTCTTTATTTATCTTATTTTTCTCATTCATCTTATTTTTCTCATTCTTTTTATTCATTTAATTTTTGTTATTCTTCTAATTCTTATAATTATTATGATTCTTATTATTCTTTTTATTCTTATTATTCTTATTTTTTTATTATTCATTTTATTCTTCTTATTCTTTTTATCTTTCTTTGTCTTCTTATTAATCTAATTTTTGTTATTCTTCTTATTCTTCTATCCTCTAATTCTTCTTATACTTATTATTTTTCTTATCCTTCTTATTCTTCTTATTTTAATTATTCTGATTATTGTTTTTATTATTCTTATTATTCTTATTATTCTTATTCATCTAATTCTTCTAATTCTTCTAATTCTTTTATCTTCTTATTCTTCTTAATATTTTTATTCTTCTAAATCTTATTATTCATCTTATTCTTATTAATCTTCTTATTCTTATTCTTCTTATTCTTCTTATTTTTTTTATTCTTTTTCTTCTTTTTAATCTTCTTATTCTTCTTATTCATCTTATTCTTCTTATTCTTATTATTTTTCTTATTCTTTTTATTCTTTTTATTCTTTTTATTCTTTTTATTCTTTTTATTCTTTTTATTCTTCCTATTCTTGTTATTCTTCTTATTAATCTTATTCTTCTTATTCATCTTATTCTTCATATTATTCTTAGTCTTCTTATTCTTCTTCTAATTCTTAGTCTTCTTATTCTTATTATTCTAATTATTCTTCATATGCTTCATATTCTTCTTATTATTCTTATTTTTCTTATTTTTCATTTCTTCTTATTCTTAAAATTAAGCCTTTTCTTCTAATTATTTTTATTCTTATTATTCTATTTTTTCTTCATATTCTTCTTATTTTTTTTATTCTTTTTGTTCCACTTATTCTTCATTTCTTCTTATTCTTCTTATTCTCTTATTCTTTGTATGCTTAGTATTTTTTTACATTCTTTTTATTCTTTTTATTTTTCATTTTCTTCTTATTATTCTTCTGCATCTTATTCTTATTTTTCTTATTATTCTCTATATTCTTTTTATTCTTCTTATTCTTCTTATTTTTTTTATTTATCTTTTATTAATATTCTTCTTATTCTTTATATTCCTAGTATTCTTTTTATTTTTCTTCTTCTTCTCATTCTTCTTATTTTTCTTATTTTTTTAATCTTATTATTCTTATTATTCTTCTTATTCATCATATTCTTCTTATTTTTCTAATTCTTCTTTTTTTTTATTCTTTTTATTTTAATAAGAATAAATAGAAATAACACATAATAATGGACTTAATCCTTATTTTTATTCCTTTTATTCTTTTTATTCTTTTTATTCTTATTTTTCATATTCTTCTTTTTATTATTATTCTTTTTTTTTTTTGAATGTTTGTTTTTTTATTATAACTCTCTCTTTTGGCCGAGGTAATTAGTACAACCTAAGATTACCCTTAACCCTTTTACAGTCTTCTGTTCAATACTATAAAAGCAAAGAAATAACACATAATATTGGACATAATTTTTTGTCCATTAATAATTCTATTCTATATCTTTGAAGTTAATCCAGCCTATTTCTTCTCCTTGCAAGTTTACCATGCTGCTCTATATGAAATTCTACCTTTCTTGTCTTTTAGAGTCTGCCCATGTGCAATCTTTTCTACTTTGACCTCCGCTCCTTTTAGCTCCGACCCTACTCTATGAGAAGTTCTTGGTCTTGAACCTATTCGCAGTCTTTATAACCTTTTTTTTTCTTCTAACTTTGACATTTCCTGCTATTTATGATACCAAAGAATGCCAAGAAAAAAACAACAGACAATAAAGTGACAGCATACTGCCTCCTGCTTTGTACTCAAGTTAAACCTTTGCTTCTTTTAGCTCATGTCTTCTTCAGCCAATATTACATTGTCTTTTGTTTTATTTCTATTTTAATAGTAAGATATTCAAGAAAAAAAAAGAAAATATATCAATGACATCGAACAATTTTTCACTACTATCAACATGAATAAATCCAGAAAGGTGCATTTCTTATTTTGAGAGTTATTATTGGAGAGCACCTCTCACAGGGCCGGGATGAGCTATGCTTGTAACCTGATATGATGTACTCATCCCACAATAGCGAGATGAGAATATCCTTTGCTTCTTTTAGCTCTTATCCTCTTCAATCACTATCGCATTATTTCATTTGTTATATTCCTATCTTTATATTAAAAAAACCAAGGATAAAAACAAATATATCAATGACATTAAACAATTTCTCATAGTACCAACACTGCTATCTGCATTAAAAAATCTAGAATTCCCAAACCCTTGCACTTTTATATGCTTTCCCAGTAAACATACCTCTAAGAGCACTACAAGAAAAATTCTAAATAGCTAGAGAATATTCTCCAGCTAAATGGGAGTCTTCCGTCACTAAATGGGATATAACGATGGAAGATTTCCCAATATAAAGTGCTCGTCGCTAAAAATTAACGAGGGGAAGAGTCCCTAGCTAAAAACATTTAGCGACGAAAAATTTCCTAGCTAAAATAATGATTTTCCTAACTAAATTAGCAAAGGAAAATTCCCTATCTAAATTAGCAAGGGAAAAATCCCTAGCTATTGTCATTCCAAAACTATTTTCATAATTTTATTTTTTTTTCAAAAAATATAATTAATAATTTTATATTATTGTTAAATTGAATAAAAATAGAAGCAATAACTTATAATTTATCATTAACAAAAAATAAAATCATTTAATCAATTATTCTGATACAATATTTTATATAATAAAAATAAAAACATAATAAAATTTATTACATCTTATTTATCAATGTATCTACCGATAATACATAAAGTATAATCTATTCGTGCATTGATATTGCTTTCTCTCCCTCAACTCCTCTAATCACCATCTTTATGCTGCGACCAAGCTATCCAAGTTATGGTGCATCATGTCTAGTAAAAAATCTTTTCACTTATACAAACTTCATTTGGGAAACAATGTTGTACCATATCTGTATGAAATTTAAACTAGTCAATAAAATCAAAATTAATAAATAAATAAAGTTATGTTTTAATAAATATATAATACTATAGTATATATGTACATATATACTGTAGTGTATATGTACATATATATTAGTATTTCACTAGTTACATATATTACTGTAGTATATGTACATATAAACTTAAGTATTATATGTATATATATACTGAGTACATATATGCTTAGTATATATGTACATATAATATTGTAGTATTATATGTACATATACTAAGTATATACGTCCATATATACCGCATTTGCTAGTATTATTGCTGATGTTGCCACTGATAATAAAAGTGGGGTGGGTGATGATCCTCGACTGATCAACTTCTCTACCAACCACACGTTTTGAGATTGAGTGAATTTTTTATGAGGCGGCGAGCTGCTTCTCCCAAAACAAGACCTGATATTCCTCCTGGCACTTGCGGCCTATAAAAATCCAGTAATGTTACATTTTTCCTTCCAATTGAATATAGTTTTGTGAAATCTAATAAAATTACACGACATTACATGAGCATCATCATCATCAACATAAGACCTAGTACAATTATAGCTTACCTTTTCCTGCCTTCGTATGCCCTTATCTCTATCTCCATGTAAACTTATAGCTATACAGTCTGCCCTTTTCTGAGCCGAGGGATTTCTTTAATTCTAAAGTAGTGCTATATAGAGCTGATATAGTAACATAGTAAAATCATGCTTATGCTTCTTACCTTGAGCCTTTACAAGTAAGTCTCATGACTTTTATGTGTTTGGTTGTAAAACCTGTGAAACTGAATTTCCATTCATACCGAGCATTAACAATTCACTTTAACTTTCCAAAGTATAGGGAATACTATCTCATATAGTTTAAGGATGCCTCTGTATTTAGTCGGCATATTTTAGGCTTCAAAGTCTTGGTTTCCTAATTTTTCTTTATCTTTAGTTAACTTATCAGCAATTTGATTGCATTCTCTAAATACATGCTATATACTATAGTTTAATTCTAGTACTAGTTGATTAATAATCTTTATATTATTTATATATTTCCATAGCGATCTATTATGGCCTTTAATTATTCCTACTAATGTTAATGAGTCGATTTAAATTTGAAAATTTTTTATATTTTGGTTTGCAAATTCTTCAAACTGTCAGGAGAGCACGAATTTCTAATTGAAGAGCTATATTTTCTATCAATTTTTTAGTGTATGCCCATATCACCTTACCTTCGAAATCCCTCAGAATTTCTTCACCTCTAGCTATTCCCATTTCCCTTTTAAAACTACCATCTGTATTAAGAGCCTGGTAACCTTTGATGATTTATTCCTGTGTATGCTCGTAATCTTTAGAGGGTTAATTTTTTTGTATTTTAAGTGCCATCTATCAATATATTCTTTATTTTCTGCATTTATAAGGTTCTTTAGTAGGTAAGATTCTGAAATAATAATTATTTCTTTTTTAATATTCCTCTCTATATCTTCTACTTTGATTTCTATACCCTCATAACGATTTTTATTTCTTGCTTTCAATATATACCATACTATCATAGGTGGGATGGTGTTTTGGAGCCCTTCTTGGGCAGATTTGACTTTAGGCCCTTTCAACAATTTCTGTATTCTATTTTTAAGGGTTTGATTTTTATTTTTCAAACTCATTTCTTTTACAAATTTTTCTCATATCTTTGAGGCTAATTTTCTTGTGAAAATAAATGATCCTAGGATTCTATATTCATTTTCAACACTCATATCTAGAAGTTAGGTTTATGCCTTTTCTTTGTATGAGTGTATATAATGGGATAATGTTAGATAGAGTTTTCCATAAAAATAAGCAAATTTTAAATGAGTTATTATTTTTCCGACACCATTCCAATACTTCTTGTGGGGGTTTTCTGTTCCTAACTAAGTTCTTGACTGCTTTTAAGGAGAATAAACCTTCCTCATTTAATTTCCATTTCCATACATAATTGGTTAAAATAGAATGTTTATCTACCACTTCTTTTTGTTTTAGTGTTTGTTTTCATATCTGATAATTTATTATTTAGCTTTCTTATCTTGTTAGTGTCATTATTAAGTAAATATTTAGCTCTCATATTTAGTGCCCAGAGATTGTTGTTTTCTTTTATCCTCCACCATCTCTTGCAGGCCCATGCTTCCACTATGTCTTCTAATCTAGTGAAGTCTAAGCCTACTTCCTCTTTTGGAATGCACTAGTCTTTCCATTTAATCCATTTAATTTTTAGATTGTTATTTTTCTTGCCCTACCAGAAATTAGACAGTTCTTTTTCTATTTCTTTTATAAAAAATTTAGGCAGTTGCATAATCATTAAATTATGCATTAATAAACTTTGAAATACATGTGTGTTGAGGGCAACTCTTTCACTCATGTTCAGTGATTATACCTTCCAACCCACTATCTTGTGCCTAAGCTTGTCCAATAAGAAGTCTAGGTGTTCTAATTTAATTCTTTGCTCATATATTGAGCAACCAAGATACAAGATCACTCCTTTTTCATGAGAGAATCCTATATTTTCTTTTATCCTATGAATTAGGCTGGGAGGTGTTTTCTTTGATATTTTAAATTGAGATTTATTTCTGTTTAGCATTAAGCCCGTTTCTTCTTCCATTATTTGAAAAATTTTCATTAAGTTCTTTATGGATTTCTTATTACCATTGATGAATCATATGATGGCATCTACATATGCTAGCCAACTTATCTACGAAGATTCTTTATATTGAGTGCAAGGGAATATGTCTCCTTTACTCATTTTGGTTTTCAGATAAGCTATAAATAATTTCATATATATATATAAAAAGTCAAGGGGGCAAGGGGTCTCCTTGTCTTAAACCTTGAGTAGGTTTAAACTCGTTTCCTTTCTCTCCATTTATGATAATCTTGAACCAAGTGGTAGATATGTATCTAAAGATTAAATCTATCCATGCTTCTACACAACCCATTTTCCTCATGGTAAATCATAAAACCTGCATGTCTACTCTATCAAAAGCTTTCGATAGGTCTAGTTTGAATAAAACATTATGACCCCTAGCTTTGGAGGATAACAATTTCATGAGTTCTTTAGCCAGACATATATTCTACATGATTAATCTGTTATTCATAAAACCTGATTATTCATTTGAAATAATTTTGGGAAGTATAAGTCCTACTCTATTTTGCAATAGTTTTAAAAGGATTTTATAAATCGAATTGCATAGACTAATAGGTTTATAATCCTCTCTCCCATTGAAGGTTTTCTTTTTTGGAATAAAGACTATATGAGTTAGTGCCCACTTTTTTTTTAATTTCTGCACCACAAAAGAACCAATGAATAATCTGAATAATATCTTCTTTAATTATATCCAAGAAAGCTTTAAAAAACATGTTATAATAGTCGTCTGGACTAGCTGCACTTTCTTTATCTATGCTATAGATAGTGTTTTTGATTCATTCTACTTCCAGGAAATCCATTAGGTCATATTATCTTCATCATTAATTCTGTTATTTATGTTTTGCAAAAATTTTCGTCCTTTGTTTATTTTTATCGCATAATAGTGTTTTATATATACCTTCTAGAGAATCTTTAATTTCTATTTTATTTTTTAGCCATATTCCTTCATTATTTTTTTAATGTTTTTATCTTATGTTTTTGATTCTTAATTTTTAAAGCCAGCTAAAAAAATTTAGTGTTTTGGTCTCCATCTTTTAACCATTTTAATTTCGCTCTTTGTTTCCAAAAAATCTTCTTCATGTGCAATTATAGATTGAGTTCACCTTGTGCTTTATTAAGAGCACAAAGATTGCTCGTACTCTGATCCCTATCATATTATTCTTCTAATTTGTCAATTTTTTGTTCTATTTCTATGATGTTCTTATTAATATTACCAAATTTTTTGTGTTCAAGTTTATTAGACATGATCTAAATCTATCTATTTTTACCGATAGAATATGGCTTAGGTTGCCTTTTACTGGCTGAGACCAAGACTCTTTCACAATGTCTAGGAAATCCTCATGAAGGCACCACATATTCTAGAAATTCAAAAATATTTTTTTGGGTTCTATCTTTTGAAGGTTTATAAGGAGTGGATTATAGTCTGAACATGTTCTACTCAAGTGTTTGACTCATGTGTTTCAAAAAGAATCTATCCATTTGGTATTAAAAAATATTATATCCAATATAGACCAGATAGCTCCTTTCTTTTTTTGGTTATTAGTCCAGGTGTAGTTTGAACCTAAAAAGTCATCCTCCAATAGATTACAAGTATAGTTTCATTAAGGTGTTCACTTGCTTGTATATTAATTGGTCGGCCACCTTTTTTTTTCTAAATAATTTCTGATCGTGTTAAAATCACCACTTATTATCCATGGAGTTTTTTTGTTTGAAATATCTTCCATGATTTTCCATAGATCCTTTCTTTTTTCTTATAGTTATTAGCATAAACTACTAAAATAATTTCATCTTCACTAATATCTAGACTAAGATTAATAATTAGATCATATTCTGCTACGTTAGTAATATCTATAGAGTTTTCCACACTACCATATTCTACTCACTTTATTAGAGAATGCATTATTGTAACCTAGCTTATTTTAAAATTTATTCAACCGGCATATGTCCACCATTGGTTCCTCTTTCATTAATAATATAATATTATAATATTTTATTATTTTTTTAAATCTATTTAAGGATGGGGAATTGACTCTTCAACGAATGTTCTAGAATAGGTATCTATGCATTATTAGTAGATTTAAATTGAGCTCATTTATTAAACTATAAATCATATGTCATTTTTAAATGTTTTTTTTGTGTTTTTAGTCTTTTTAGAGATGTTAGTTTCTTGTAGTTCTTTACACTTAAGAATTTCATCTTATTCTTCTTATTTTTTTTATTTTTATTCTTATTATTAGTATTATTCTTCTTATTCTTATTAATATTCTTATTCATATTATTCTTATTATTCTATTTATTCTTCTTATTCTTCTTATTTTTATTATTCTTCTTTATCTTCTTATTCTTATAATTGAACTTATTATTATTATTTTTATTATTCTTCATTTTCTTCTTATTAATCTTATTTTTCTGATTCATTTAATTCTTCTAATTCATCTTATTCTTTTTAATCTTATTTATCTTATTATTCTTTATATTCTTTATATTCTTTTTAACTTCTTATACTTTTTATTATTCTTACTATTCTTATTCTACTTATTCTTCTTATATGTATTTTTCTTTTTTTTTCTTATCCTTTTTATTCTTCTTAATCATCTTAATCTTTTGATTCTTCTTATTCTTCTAATTCTTCTTATTCTTATTTTCTTTTTATTCATCATATTCTTCTTATTCTTCTTATTCTTCTTATTCTTTGTAATCTTTTATTCTTCTTATTATTCTTAATCTTCTTATCCTTTTTATTGTTCTTATTTTTCTATTCTTCTTATTCTTCTATTACTAATTATTCCAATTATTCTACTTATTTTTATTATTGTTCTTATTATTCTTATTCTTCATATCCATGTTATTCTTCTTATTATTCATATGTTTCTTAATCTTCTTATTCTTCATATGCTTCCTATCCTTCTTATTCTTCTTATTCTTATTATTCTTCTTATTCTTATTATTCTTCTTATATTTCTTAATCTTTTTATTCTTTTCATTCAACTTATTTATATTTTCTTCTTATTCTTTTTATTTTTATTATTCTTCTTATTCTTCTTATTCTTCGTATTCTACTTATTCTTTTTATTATTCTTATTCTTCATATTCTTCTTATTCTTCTTATTCTTCTTATTCTTCTTTTCTTCTTATTCTTCTTATTCTTCTTATAATTATTATTCTTCATATTCTTCTTATTCTACTTTTCTTCTTAACCTTCTTATTCTTCTAATTCTTCTTATTTTTATTATGCTTCTTATTATTATTATTATTATTATTATTATCATTATTCTTATTTGTATTATTCTTCTTATTATTCTTATTCTTCTTATTGTTATCATTATACTTATTCATATTATTCTTCTTATTGTTCTTATTCTTCTTATCCTTTATATTCTACTTATTCTTTTTATTATTTTTATACTTCTTTTTAATGTTATTCTTGTTAGTCTTTTATTATTATTATTATTATTATTATAATTATTCTTTTTATTATTCTTATTCTTCATATTCTTGTTATTCTTGTTATTCTTATTTTATTATTATTCTTATGATTCTTCTTATACTTTTTAGTCTTCTTATTCTTCTTATTATTCTTCTAATTCTTCTTATTATTTTTATTCATCTTATTCTTTTTATTCTTCTTATTCTTCTTATTCTTCTTATTCTTTTTATTCTTTTTATTCTTCTTATTCTTTCTATTCTTTTTATTCTTCTTATTCTTTCTATTCTTTTTATTCTTCTTATTCTTCTATTTCTTCTGATCATTGTTATTCTTATTATTCTTCTCATTCTTATTATTTTATTATTCTTCTTATTCTTTTTATTCTTTTTATTCTTTTTATTCTTCTTATTATTGTTATTATTTTTATTCTTATTATTATTATTATTTTTATTCTTCTTATTCTTATTATTTTTATTATCCTTCTCATTCTTATTATTCTTTTTAATCTTCATATTCTTCTTATTCTTCAAATTCTTTTTATAGTTTTTATTATTATTATTCTTGTTATTCTTTATATTCTTCTTATATTTTTTTATTATTCTAAATTTACTTATTATTATTATTATTCTTTTGATTCTTATTATTCTTCTTATTCCTATTATACTTCTTATTCTTATTTCAATTAGTATTCTTCTTATTCTTCCGATTCTTGCTAATCTTTTTATTCTTCTTATTATTGTTATTCTTCTTTTTCTTATTATTCTTCTTGTTTTTTTTTATTCTTCTTTTTCTTCTTTTTCTTCTTTTTCTTCTTATTCTTCTTATTCTTATTATTCTCCTTATTCTTCTTATTCTTTTTATTCTTCTTATTTTTGATATTCTTCTTATTCTATTTATTCTTGATAATTATTTTATTTTTTTATTTTTTTTATTTTTTTTATTCTTTTTTTTTATTATTCTTCTTATTCTTATTATTCTCCTTATTCTTCTTATTATTTTTATAATTCTTATTCTTCTTATTCTTTTTATTTTTCATATTCTTCTAATTCTTTTTTTTTTGTGTTATTCATGTTATTCTTGTTATTCTACTAATTGTTCTTTATCTTCTGATTCATATTATTCTTCTTATTATTCTTATTCTTCTTATTATTCTTATTCTTCTTATTTTTCTTTTTATTCTTATTCTTCGTATTTTTCTTATTCTTCTTATTCTTTTTTTTCTTCATATTCTTATTTTTTTATTCTTCTTATTCTTACTATTCTTCCTATTATTATTATTATTATTATTATTCATATTTTACTTCTTATCCTTTTTATTCTTCTAATACTTCTAATTCTTCTTATTCTTCATTTTCTTCTTATTCTAATTAATCTTCTTATTCTTTTTATTCTTCTTATTCTTATTATTCTTGTTATTCTTCTTTTTCTTCTTATTCTTCTTATTCTTCTTATTCTTTTTATAATTCTTATTCTTATTATTTTTTTATTCTTCTTATTCGTATTATTCTTTTTAATCTTCTTATTCTTCTAATTCTTTTTATTATTTTTATTCTTCTTATTCTTCTAATTCATTTTATTTTTTTATTCTTATATTTCTTCTTATTCTTCCTATTCTTCTGATTTTTCTTATTATTCTAATTCTACTTATTCTTATTATTCATATAATACTTTTTATTATTATTAATCTTCTTATTCTTATTATACTTTTTATTCTTATTTTAATTATTATTCTTCTTATTCTTCCAATTTTTCTTAATCTTTTTATTCTTCTTATTCTATTTATTCTTCTTTTTCTTCTTATTCTTCTTATTATTTTTTTATTCTTATTCTCCTTATTCTTATTATTCTTCTTATTCTTTTTATTATTTTTATTCATTTTATTATTTATATTCTTTTTATTATTCTTATTCTTTTTATTCTTATTATTTTCTTATTCGGCTTACTCTTCTAATTCATCTTATTATTCTTATTCTTCTTATTCCTCTTATTATTCTTATTTTTCTTATTCTTATTATTTTTTTTATTCTTCTTAATCTATTTTTTTGTGTTATTCATGTTATTCTTGTTATTCTACTAAATATTCTATATCTTCTAGTTCTGTTTATTCTTCTTCTATTTCTATTTATTCGTATTCTTCTTATTTTTCTTTTCTTCTTATTCATCATATTCTTCTTATTCTTCTTATTCTTTTTATTTTTATTATTCTTTGTAATCATTTATTTTTCTTATTATTCTTAATCTTTTTATCCTTTTTATTCTTCTTATTTTTCTTTTCGTCTTATTCTTTTAATACTAACTATTCTTATTATTCTTCTTATTGTTTTTATTCTTCTTATTCGTCTTATTCTTATTATTCTACTTATTTATTATTATTATTATTATTATTATTATTATTCTCATATTTTTGTTATTCTTCTTATTATTCATATGCTTCTTATTCTTCATATTCTTCATATACTTCTTATTCTTCATATACTTCTTATTCTTCTTATTCTTAATATTCTTCTTATTTTTGTTAATCTTTTTATTCTTTTCAATTTTCTTATTTTTATTTTGTTCTTATTCTTCTTATTCTAATTATTCTTTATATTCTACTTATTCTTCTTATTCTTCTTATTCTTCTTATTCTTCTTATTCTTTTTAACATTCTTATTCTTCTAATTATTCATATTCTTCTTATTCTTCTTATGCTCCTTATTCTTCTAATTCTTCTTATTCTTCTTATTCTTCTTATTCTTATCAGTATACTTATTCGTATTATTCTTCTTATTCATCTTATTTTTCTTATTTTTCTTATTCTTCTTATTCTTCTTATTATTCTTATACGTCTTATTTTTATTCATCATATTCTTCTTATTTTTTTCTTATTCTTCTTATTCTACATATTCTTTTTATTTTTTTATACTTCTTTTTCATGTTATTCTTGTAAGTCTTTTAGTCTTATTATTATTCTTAATATAATTATTCTTTTTATTATTATTAATCTTTATATTCTTATTATTCTTGTTATTATTGTTATTCTTCTTATTCTTATTTTATAAATATTCTTCTGTTTCTTCTTATACTTCTTAGTCTTCTTATTCTTTTTATTATTCTTCTAATTCTTCTATTTTTTTTATTCATTTTTTTCATCTTATACTTCTTATTCTTCTGATCATTCTTATTCTTATTATTTTTCTTATTCTCATTATTCTACATATTCTTCTTATTCTTTTTATTAATCTTATTCTTAATATTCTTGTAATTGTTTTTATTATTATTATTATTTTTTTTATTCTTCTTATTCTTATTATTTTTATTATTCTTCTTATTCTTATTATTCTTTTTAATCTTCTTATTCTTATACTTCTTAGTCTTCTTATTCTTTTTATTATTCTTCTAATTCTTCTATTTTTTTTTTCATTTTTTTCATCTTTTTCTTCTTATTCTTCTGATCATTCTTATTCTTATTATTTTTCTTATTCTCATTATTCTACATATTCTTCTTATTCTATTTATTAATCTTATTCTTAATATTCTTGTAATTGTTTTTATTATTATTATTATTTTTTTTATTCTTCTTATTCTTATTATTCTTCTTATTCTTATTATTCTTTTTAATCTTCTTATTCTTATACTTCTTAGTCTTCTTATTCTTTTTATTATTCTTCTAATTCTTCTATTTTTTTTATTCATTTTTTTCATCTTATTCTTCTTATTCTTCTGATCATTCTTATTCTTATTATTTTTCTTATTCTCATTATTCTACATATTCTTCTTATTCTTTTTATTAATCTTATTCTTAATATTCTTGTAATTATTTTTATTATTATTATTATTTTTTTTATTCTTCTTATTCTTATTATTTTTATTATTCTTCTTATTCTTATTATTCTATTTAATCTTCTTATTCTTCTTATTCTTCGAATTCTTTTTATAGTTTTTATTATTCTTATTCTTCTGATTCTTTCTATTCTTCTAATATTTTTTATTATTCTAATTTTACTTATTCTTATTATTCTTTTGATTCTTATTATTCTTCTTATTCCTATTATACTTCTTATTCTTATTTTAATTTTTATTCTTCTTATCCTTTCTATTCTTCTTTATCTTTTTATTGTTCTTATTATTTTTATTCTTTTTTTTCTTATTTTTATCCTTATTCTTTTTTTTCTTCTTATTCTCCTTATTCTTTTTATTTTTCTCATTCTTCTTTTTATTCTTATTCTTATTATTCTTATTATTCTTCTTATTCTTCTTATTCTTCTTATTCTATTAATTCTTTATATTTATTTTATTCTTTATATTCTTTATATTCTTTTTATTGTTTTTATACTTTTTATTTTTCTTATTCTTATTATTCTTCTTATTCTTCTTATTATTCTTATTCTTCTTATTCTTTTTTTTTATTCTTCTAATTTTTCTTATTCTTCTTTTTTGTGTTATTCATGTTATTCTTGTTATTCTACTAATTGTTCTTAATCTTCTGATTCTACTTATTCTTCTTATTGTTCTAATTTTTCTTATTCTTATTATTCTTTTTATTCTTCTTATTTTTCTTATTCTTCTTATTCTTCTTATACTTAATTTTATTCTTATACTTCTTATTCTTCTTATTCTTCTTCTTCTTATACTTCCTATTCTTCTTATTATTTTTGTTCTTCTTATCCTTCGTATTCTTCTTATACTTCTGATTATTCTTCTTATTCTTCCAATTCTTCTTAATCATTGTATTGTTCTTATTCTTCTTTTTCTTCTTATTCTTCTTATTATTTTTTTTATTCTTATTCTCCTTATTCATCTTTTTCTTCTTATTCTTCTTATTCTTCTTATTCTATTTCTCGTTTTTATTCATTTTATTATTTTTATTCTTTTTTTTGTTCTTTGTCTTCTTATTCTTATTATTTTCTTATTAGTCTTACTCATCTTATTCATCTTATCCATCTTATTCTTCGTTTTCTTTTTATTCTTCTTTTTCTTCTTTTTCTTCTTATTCTTCTTATTTTTATTATACTTCTTATTCTTCTTTTTTGAGTTATTCATGTTATTATTGTTATTCTACTAATTATTCTATATCTTCTAATACTTTTTATTCTTCTTATTGTTCTTATTATTCTTATTATTTTTATTCTTCTTTTTCTTTAATTTCTTCTTATTCTTTTTTTTTGTTCTTATTCTTCTAATTCTATTTTTTTTATAAAGTTTGTTTTATTAATTATAAGAACCTATCTTTTGGCGGAGGAATACCATTTTTACAAACTAAATATCTACCCTATTTTTCTTTTACACCCTTGTCAAAATAAAACAATGTATAAAATATCTTTACAAAGCTTGAAAAAAACATCTTTAATATTCTCTTTAGATTGATCTCGTGTTGTATATCTTGCTTATGCTTCTCCTTCTCTTCCTGTTAAGTCCACATGTATTCACCCTTTTTTAGCTACATTGCTTCTTTAAGACAAGGGTTTTACAGCATAGCAGCATGCATCCTCATTTAGCAGAATTTAGCAGAATTTTGTAGCATCCCCATAGCATCCACATTTCAACAGCTTTAAAATTTACCAACATTGCTGCTTTTACAAGAACCAACCTTGCTTAAATGTCCATGAACTTTATTTTTCATGCCTGTCATGTTTTGCTAGATAACTTATATTATACAACTCTTGCAATCCAGCTAGCATATAACACATAACAGAAATTCTAACATCTATGAAATTTACAGGAACATCAGATTTTTACTTCCCCACAGGTCCAGGGAACCTTATTTTTTTTTCAAGCAACAAGAAATAAAATAATACAATACATCACTAACAAAATTACTTAGTCATCCCTCAGGACCTAGTGACTCTTAATCTTATGTGTTCCGCTCTTAGCCTTCAAATGCTAAGGCCAAAACAACAGCTGCATTTCAGGTAAACAAAACCAAATAGAAACACCAAAAGACAGTAAACATAACCATTTAGGCATCCCTTAGGACCAGGATTCCTCATGCAAACCTTCCTTATATCTGCACAGAATATTGGTACAGTCTAGAAAGACTATATCAACATCTTCCCCCTTTAAATCCTTCTCCATCGTTTCATATCTGCAAACTGGTTAGTCAAGATGGAAAAAAAACCAAGCTTTTTAGCCTAGCTTGTATACACAGATTTGCCTATCCTCCAATCTGCTGTGAACAAAATCTGCAAAATAATAAACTATGCAAACACATATAAAGTATAAATCTGTAAAATACAAATTATGTAAACAAATATGTAATTCCAGATATATATTTTCGGTAAAATCCAAGACTTTTCAGAGTTAATGTTTAACCTATTACTCCACTAGGATAAATGCTGTACTTGTTAAAGAATAACTTTTATTTCAGGTCAAATCTATAAAACACCTCATCAGCCTTTTCAGAGTTATGCCAAGCCAAATCTGTAAAAGCCAATTCTACCTAGTTAACTATATAGAGACGAGAATTTTAAATTACTTAGTCTTTCTGAATCCTAATAATGGAGTCCCCAGTTCATCTAGCCTTGCAAGGCCTTTAAATTTAGTTGGGAGATTGCTTATGTCAAACACCTCATCTCTTATATATGCACCTTCTTTAGCCAGTCTATCTGCTAGGAAATTAGCCTCTCTGTAAATATGCTCAATGGACGCATTCCCTTCTTCAATATAATTATTTATAGACTCTATGTCATCTTCGTATTGCTAGAGGTTGAACTTTTTATGAACAAGGTCCACTAATAACTTTGAGTCAACTTGAATTTGAAATTCCCTAAGGTTGAGCTCACTACAGAATTGTAATCCTTTAAGAAGAACTTGAATCTCAGGATAGAATACTGAGATACACTTTAGGTTAATCTTAAAAGCTTCTAAAACCATTCCTTGCGAATGCCTTATAACACCTCCTCCTCATGCTGCCCTCATGTCTCTGTTAAAACTGCCATCTGTATTGAGTGACATTTTACCTTTAGGCGGTTTCTCCCACTTAATACTCTTAACCCTTAGCCCCCTTCAATTTCATATGATAAGCACCAATAGTCTATTAATTCAATTTCTGACTTATCTTTCCTTATTTTAATAGGGCTAGCCTCCGAGATGCAAACGATTTCTTTTTTAATATCTTTTAATAAATCATTCGAGTTCATTCGAACGTTATCAAATCTACTCTTATTTATAGCCTTCCAGATACACCAAACAACTACTAAAGGGATATTTTTCGTAAGCCAATACTGAACTTTATTACCTGATCCAGCTCCAAGCCAGCACAATAATCTGTTTTTAAAACCTTTTTCTTGTTTTACTTGAACCATTTTTATTTTGCTCCAGACTTCATTAGCTATCCTACCAGTAGAGAACAAATGATCTATACTTTCAATTTCTGAGAGGCAGCATTCGCACCTGGAAGCAATTCTAACGCCCTTCCTTTGTAAGTTATTATCTAATGGGATAATTTCTAGAAGGGTTTTCCACAGCAAAATTCTCATTTTCTGAGGGGAGTTATTTTCCCATATCCATTTAAACAATGGTGACCTCCTCCTTTTAATTCTAAGTTGTGCTTTTGCAGATTTCAAGGTGAAAACTCCTTGTGGATCAAGAGTCCACTTCCACCCACTATTGTTTAATTTAGAGTGGGATTCAACTAGGTTTTTTTGTTTTAATAACATCTTCCATGTCCTTGAGGATTTTTTGTTATTCTTTTCTTTTCCCCAGTTATACTTAGCCCTCATAAATCTTGCCCAAAGACTATCATTTTCTTTTAGTTTCTACCAGCCTTTACAAGGCCATGCTCCAGACTCCACCTCAAAACTAGTGAAACCCAGGCCCACCTCCTCTTTTGGTTGACATAATGAATCTCATTTTATCCAGTGTAACTTAGCTTTACCTTTTCGTTTACTACATAAGAAATTAGCCATTTCTTTCTCCAATTTCTTGAACACTATTTTTGGGGGCTGGATTATCGATAGAATATGAGATAGTGATCCCTGTAAAACATGAGAAATGAGAGTGACTCTTCTGCCAAAACTTAACATTTCCTCCTTCCAACCCACAATCTTACCTCTCATTTTTTCTAGAAGGAAATTAAGATATTCTTCTTTTAGTCTGCCTTCATGTATTGAGCAACCCAAATACATCAATGCACCTTTTTTGAGTAAAATCGATCATTTCTTTAACTCGTTGTACCACTTTCTCTGGTGTTTTAGAAGACATAATAAAATGGCATTTCTTTTTATTCATACGCTGCCCAGTCTCCTCCTCTAATATCTGCATTTTTTCCATCAAGTTAAATAAAGACTTAGTGCTAGCATTAGTAAAAAAATGTCATCTGCATATGCCAGGCAACTCACTTCCTCTTGGCTGCCTATATGTCAAGATATTCCCTTCTTGCATTTTCAGTTTAAGGTTTAAGAGTAGTAATTCCAAGTAAACATTGAAAAGATAAGGAGATAGAGGATCCCCTTGCCTTAATCCTCTTACTGGCTTAAACTCATCACCTTTATGACCATTTATTATAACTCTTACCCACACACTTAAAATGCATCTGAAACACAGGTCAATCCATGATTCTGAGAAGCCCATTCTTCTCATGACAAAACACAGAGTAGACCATTCCACCCTATCGAAGGCCTTTGAAAGATCCAATTTACTTGCTACATTATGGCATCTAGTTTTAATTCCAATGTCTCTCATCAGTTCGGATGCTAAGCTTATATTCTCCATCATTATTCTATTTTTAACAAATCTTGATTGCTCAGGAGAGATAATGCCAGCGAATATGTTACTTAACCTGTTTTGCAAAATTTTAGCTAAAATTTTTAAACCAAATTACACAAGCTAATTGGTCTAAAATCCTCACATTTTTGTGGATTCTTAATCTTAGGAATTTAATACAATAAAAGAGTGGGCCCAAGATTTGGATATTTCTGCTCCTGCGAAGATATATGAGATCACAAGGTGGAGATCCTTCTTAATGATATTCCAAGATAACTGGAAAAAGGCACTGTTCCATCCATATGGTCCAGCTGCACTATCCTTATTTATGCTAAATACAGCATTTCTAACCTCCTCTTTCGGAAATTTTTCTAACCTCTCATTTTCTTCCGACGTTATCTGACATTTTATTGCTTGCAATAACAGTTGACCATTATGATTTACTTTACTAGTTAGATGCTTTTTAAAGTATTATTCTAGGTGGCTTTTGATCTCTGCTCCATCTATTATCCAACGCCCTTCAGAGTTTTTGATACCTGATATGTGCTTTTTTTGAGATTTAATTTTGGCCATAGAGTGAAAAAACTTGGTATTGTTATCTCCCTCTTTTAACCATTTAATTTTTGATCTTTGTTTCCAAAAAACTTCCTCCATATGTAATTTGAGCCTTAAAGCAGCCTCAGCTTTGCTGAGCTCCTGCCTATTTTCAATACTCTGATTAATTTCGTACTCCTTTTCTTTAACTACAACCTCTTCCTCCGCTTGAATAATGTTTTCATTTATGTTACCAAATATTTCTTTATTCCAGTTGACCAGCCTAAATCTCAATCTACGCATCTTTGTAGCTAACACCTGCAAAGGGTTACCGGCAGAAGGTTCTGACCATGATAGCTCTACTATCTTCTCGAAGTCGGGATGCAGGCTCCACATATTTTGAAAGTTGAAACTTTTAGTTGCTAATTGGCATTTCCAAAAAGATAGTAACATCGGGCTATGATCCGAGCATGCTCTGTTTAAGTTCCTCAGCGATATACAGCCGTGTATATCCAGCCATTTTGCATTATAGAGGACTCTATCTAACCTGGCCCAAATTGCTCCCCGCTTCTTCCAATTATTACACCAATTATAATTGGTGCCCGGAAAATCCACTTCCAAGAGATTCGAATTAGCAATAGCTTCATTGAAATGTGTCATGGCTTCTGCATCCGGCCGTCTTCCTCCTAACTTCTCTCTCGGGTATCTAATTACATTGAAATCTCCTTCAATGATCCATGGAAGATCTACTCTAGCTATCTCAGCCATCTCCTGCCATAATGGCTTTCTTCCTTTGGTGTTTTTCACATATACAACAGTAAAGAGAGTCTCTGAGTCACCTACTTTAAAGTGTATAAGTTGCTCTGTAGATTTCAATACTACAATTCCCAGAGACCCATTCCACATAATCCAAATTTTCTCATTAATATTAGCCGTAGCATTATCAAAGCCCATTATTTTTTTATAGTTATCTAATTTGTTAATCTCTACCATTGGTTCTGATAAAATGAAAATTTTAGCTTTGTAAATTTTTTATTAGTTTCTTGATTCTATTTATAGAGGGTTTATTCGCCACCCCTCGTATATTCCAATAAATACAACTATCCATTATTGGCCGATCTTGCCTGCGCCCTAGTTGTACATTTAGAATCATACTTCATATTTAAATATTTCTTCCTATTTCTAGATGATTTTATAGAACTCGAGCCACTTACCTGATATTTGTTAAAACGAGTGCTGCCCAATTTAAGGGCCATAATCTTAACCTCCTCCATTGCCTCCTCCCTTGAGTAAGAATGCCATTTTTTAATCCCCCTGCTTGAACCCTCATTCATCTTAGATTTGCTGTGTTCAATCTCAGATTGAGGATAATCAACTTCTGTTTCGGAAAAGTCCAAAACATCATTTTCAATCCAGCTATAATCTGTTTCGCTATCAATTATAGGGATTCTTTGTTTGATTTTTTAACCTCCTTCCTTCTTCGAGATTGTTTCTTTGCTAGCCTATCCTTTTCTCCCTCCGAGACCACCAACCTATTCTCTACTTTTCTACTTATAATTTCTTTTTCACCCTCTATTCTTTTCTCCTTGCCTAGGTATTCTCTCTCGCCCTTAACCTTTCCTACTGCTGCCCTTCCCTCCCCTATGTCCTCACTTCTAAGTGGGCTTTGCCCATTCCCAACTCCATTATAGTAAGGGACCTCCTCTACCAACATCTTATCCCTCTCCTCATGTAAATAATCCATAGCTTTAAAGCTTGAACTGCCCTTTCGGTCCTCCAGAGAGTAATCCTTCCTTACACATACCTCAGCCATTTCCCTGCCTTTTCCCCTCCCCTCTCCCAAGCTAGCCCTACCCTCCATGCATTCCTCCATCTCATGCCTGAATCTCCTACAATTTTTACAGAAACTAGGAGCCTCCTTGGGAACAATCTGCTGCCAAAAACCATATCCATCCTCAGTACCAACCCACACTTTCTATGGGTGTTGGATTTCGAGATTAGTCTCAATACAAATCCTTGCTCCGTGAGGTAATTTCATCGAAGCAGTAGCTTCATCCATGAGCATAGGTTTCCCGATACACGTCGTAATGGAGTAGAGTGAGATTCTGTTAAAGAATGGTAATGAAAGATTAGGGAGAGAATGCCATACCAGGGCTATCGTGGCTTCCTCCATTGGAGAGAATTGAATTGTCCACTTTAGCAGGCACATGGGATATCAAGAGACAACGTATTGACCACGCAACAACATCCTGTTATAATCTTCTTCCTCCATAAATTGCAAGAAGACATGTCTCGAATCGAAGTCTCCTGTATTGACATTGCCACTGAGTTTAAGCGTATTAAGAAATGCCCGTATGTCATCTGACTGTGGCCTGCCATGAGAGAACTTTCCCACAAGGATGAGCTTGAACAGGTTCCTCCATTCTTTGAAGCTCTGCCTTAGAAAAATTAACTGCCAGATATTCATTTTTCCTCCCGAGCTTGGGTAAATTAGGCGCAGGATGTTTGAGAACATATGCAAACAACTTCTTCTTAGACAAGAAGACGTTATACTCCATTAGCGATTGAGAACAAGCTTGAAAATACTCGAAATGGACTTTCTCTCTCTAGAATTGACTTTCTATCTCTAGAATTGACTTTCTCTCTCTAGAAAGTTGAAAGCATTTTGAGCATTTTTGTCAATATTCTTATTATTCTTCTATTTATTCTTCTTATTCTTTTTATTCTTCTTTTTTTTTATTCTTTTTATACATCATATTTTTATTATCTTTCTTATTCTTCTTATTTTTATTATTCTTCATATTCTACTTATTCTTTATATTCTTCTTTTTCTTCTTTTTCTTCTTTTTCTTCTTTTTCTTCTTTTTCTTCTTTTTCTTCTTTTTCTTCCTTTTCTTCCTTTTCTTCTTTTTCTTCTTTTTATTCTTTTTCTTCTTATTATTCTTCTTATTTTTTTATTATTCCTATTATTTTAAATATACTTATTCTCATTATTATTCTTAGTCTTCTCTTACTTTTTATTCTTATTATTATTCTTATTCATTTTATTATTCTTATTTTTTTATTCTTTTTATTCTTCTTATTCTTATTATTCTTATTATTCTTAATATTGTTCTTTTCTTTTTACACTTCTTATTCTTATTATTCTCTTTAATCCTCTTAATATTCATATTCTTCTTATTCTTCTTATTCTTCTTATTCTTCTTATTCTTCATATTCTTCTTTTTTGTATAATTCATGTTATTCTTGTTATTCTACTAATTCTTCTTAAACTTCTTAATCTTCTGATTCTTCTTATTATTCTTATTCTTCTTATCTTCTTATTCCTCTTATTCTTCATATCCTTCAAATTCTTCTTATTCTTCTTATTCTTCAGATTCTTCATATTCTTCTTATTCTTCTTATTCTTCTTATTCTTCTCATTCTTCTTATTCTTTTTATTTTTTTTATTCTTCTTATTCTTCTAATTTTTTTTTCTTATTCTTCTTATACTTATTATTTTTATTATCTTTTTTATTCTTCTTATTCTTTTTTTTTCTTCTATTCTTCTTATTCTTCTTATTATTCGTTATTATTATTATTATTATTCTACTTATTCTTCTTATTCTTTTTATTCTTCTTAATCTTCTTATTCTTCTTATTCGTATTCTTCTTTTTCTTCTTTTTCTTCTTTTTCTTCATAATCTTCTTATTCTTTTTATTTTTTTTATTCTTATTCTTCTGATTCTTCTTAATCATCTTATTCTTTTAATTCAACATTTTTTTCTTTTTCTTCTTATTTTTATATTCTTCATATTCTTTTTATTTTTTTTATTCTTATTATTCTTCTTATTTTTTTTCATATTCTTTTTAATCTACTTTTTTTTCTTATTTTTCTTATCTTTCTTATTCTTTTTATTCTTCAAATTCTTTTTATTCTTCATATTCTTCTTTATTTTTTTTATTCTTCTTATTGATCTTTTATTATTGTTCTTATTATTCTTCTTATCTTATTGCACTTCTTATTCTTTTTATTCTTTTTATTCTTCTTAATATTCATATTCTACTTATTCTTTTTAATATTCATATTCTACTTATTCTTTTTATTCTTCTTAATATTCATATTCTACTTATTCTTTTTATTCTTCATTTATTATTATTATTATTATTATTATTATTATTATTATTATTCTTCTTCTAATACTTCATATTCTTCTTATTCTTCTTATTTTTCTTAATCTTTTTATTATTGTTATTCTTCTTATTCTTCTTATTCTTCTTATTCGTCTTATTCTTCTTATTGTTCTTATTCTTATTATTCTTCTTATTCTTCTTATTCTTCTTATTCTTCTTATTCTTCTTAGTCTTCTTATTCTTCTTATTCTTTTTATTCTTCTTATTCTTTGTATTCTTCTTATTCGTATTATTCTTTTTAGTCTTATTATTCTTTCTATTCTTTTTAATCTTCTTATTCAACTTATTAATATTATTCATCTAATTCTTCTATTTCTTCTTTTTCTTCTTATTCTTGTTATTGTTCTTATTCTTTTAATTCTTATTATTCATCTTATTAATTTTCTTCTTCTTATTCTTATTATCTTATACTTTTTATTCTTATTATTCTTCTTATTATTCCTATTCTTCTTATTCTTCTTATTATTCTTATTCTTCTTATTCTTCATATTCTTTTTTTTTCTTAATTTTCTTATTATTCTCATTATTCTAATTCTTCTATTTATCTAATTCTTCTTATTCTTTTAATTTATGTTAGTCATCTAATTTTCCTTATTCTTCTTATTCTTCTTATTTTTGCTATTCTTCTTATTCTTTTATTCTTCATATTCTTCTTATTCTACTTATTCTTCTTATTCTTCTTAATCTTCTTATTCTTCTTATTCTTCTTATTCTTCTTATTCTTCTTATTCTTCATATTCTTCTAATTCTTCTCATTCTTCTTATTCCTTTTTTTCTTCTTATTTTTCTATTTCTTCTTATTATTCTTGTTCTTCTTATTCATCTTATTATTATTATTTTCTTATTTTTTTTATTCTTCTTATTCTTATTACTCTTCTTCTTCTACTTATGCTTCTTAGTCTTATTATTTTTTTATTCTTCTTATTCTTCCTATTCTTCTTAATCTTCTTATTCTTCTTATTTTTTTTATTCTTCTTATTCTTCTTATTATTCTTATTCTTCTTTTTTTTATTCTTCTTTTTTTTTGAAATAATGTTTTTTAATAAAAAGTCCTCTCTTTTGGCAGAGGAATAACATTTTTACAATCTAGATCTACCCTTTTCCCCTTTTACACCCTTGAATAAAATAAATAAAACAATAAACATTATTCTAGATTTGAATCTACTTATCCTATCTCTAAATGCATCACTTCATTTGGATTCTGCACAATATGTTGTTTTACTTGAAGCTTGGCCTGTTTATCCCCTATTTCTTTATTCCTTATGCTTTTTGTTAGTCCCTTTCTCCTCTACAACCACTTTATTGTACTACTTTTGTATAAAATTTTTGCAACATCTCTACTATTTTATTCATATTTCTTTTCCTCCTCTACCTACTAATATCTATGCCTTTGCCCCCGCAAAACAGACACAATGCCAAGAACATAGAAAGTACTTGTATATGTCAGTAGCAAAACCATTCACTGCCCCTTGCATACTGTTTTGATGCTATATTAATGCTTGATAGCCTCTCTACCTCAAACCCCTACACTTCAACAGCATAATAGAATTTATATTGCCTCTATTACTGCCTTTAATCCCTTTTACACTTATAAATAAAATGCAAAGCATGCAATAAATCACCGCTCCTCTAGTTGTAGCTTTATCTAGCTCCATGTATTTAATAAAAAATAGCGGCCTTCATGTATGCATTTGATTGTCTCGCCTCCAATACCACCCAAAAGATAAAAGTAGGTATATGTAAATTAATTGCCTCCTCGCCAGTGATGAAACTTTAATTTTCGCAGCCGCACTCTCTGCCTTATATTTCTTTGCCATCCCTTCACTTTAACCATATGTAAAGTACAATGATTTTTATATCAAGCCATCTTGCATAGGTTGTTCCTTTCATCTTTAGGTATACCTGTGAACCTAAAAACCAAAGCAGATCATTATATATTTATGATTACCCCTCAGGATCAGAAAGATCAAATATTTGTTTTCCAGCTACAGCTTTTGAATTCTAAAATATGGGAATTCTAATTTATCTAATATGATTAAGCCCTTATATTTCTCCGGAATGTCAGCTCCCTCAAACTCTTGTTAACCCTTCTTCAAACCTTCTCTGGCTAAGTTGTCTGCTATAACATTAGCTTCTCTATATATATGAGTAATTTCCCCTTTTATGTCGGTTAAAAGAATTTTAATTATTTCTCACTGTTCTTCATACTTCCACATTTCTATCTTAATCATAACCAGATTCACTAATATACTAGAATCCACCTATACTCATAAGTTAATATAAAAGTTTTCTTTACATATTTTAAGGATTTTATGTAAGACTAAAATTTATGCATGCAAGGTTGAGGATGCTTTTTCTTCCTTTGTAAAATCTTTTATAACTTTACCCTACTCATTTCTTATCAGTAATCACCCCTCCTCCCACTGCCTCTCCCATGTCCCTATTAAAAATACCATCTGTGTTTTTAGCAATCCTTCCCCGATGAGGTTTTTCTCAGCACACCATTCTAACCCCATGAATATTTTTCTTAATTGCATGTAATCCCCATATCCTTCCTTTCTCATCTTTCATTTCCATGCTTCTAAGTTTTAGTTGAAATCTTGCTGATACCCATGAACAATCTTTTTTTAATTTCTTCTATTATATACTTAGCATTCATTTTAATATTTCGAACCTACTTCTATTTCTGGCTTTCCACATATTCCATACTATAATGTGCATAATATAAATCCTTAGCCAATTAAACACTTTTTTCTTTGTGTGACTAATTTTCTATCTCATTAGTCTTTCATTGATATCTTCCAACTTGGTGCTTACTTGTGCATCTATCCCCAGATAATTCCAGACTTCCTCTGATATTTTCCCTATTGAACATAAATGATTTACACTTTCTATGTTAGGATTTTTTCATTGTCAATTAGACGTGCAATACTTTCAACTAATAGTTTTTGTTTAATCATTATGTTCCAACTTCTAGATGCTTTTTTAGGATTATTACATGTTTTATTTCCCGACCCTTATCTAGCTTTCATATAGCTCGCCCACAGGCTATCATTCGGCTTGAGCCTCCACCAGTTCTTACATGCCCAGGCCTTAGCCATATCATTTAATTTATTCAATCATAGTCCCGTTTATTCCTTTAAACATCATATATCTTCTCATTTTTTCCAATGTAGCTTATTTTTTCCTGACTTTTTATCCCATAAGAAGTTAGCCATTTCATTTTCTAGGCTGTCCAAGATCTTCTTTGGTGGCTGTAAGGACATTAAGATGTGTGTTATGGTTCCCTATAGGACATTTTTAATTAATATGATTCGTCCCACCATACTTTACATATTCTCCTTCCATCATGCTATTTTAGCTTTTAATTTATTCATTAGAAATGTTAGATTTTCTTATTTTAGTCTACCCTCGTATATAGTACAGCCCATATACATTAATGTCTGTTTACTCTGCTCAAAGCATGTAATACTTTTTTACCCTTTGAATAGTTCTTTTAGGTGTTTTCCTTGAAACCACAAATTGACATTTATTTTTATTAAGACGTTATCCCATTTCTTTCTCTACTATGTCAAATAGCTTCACCATATTCTTCAATGATATGCTCCCGGCATTTGTAAAAGTAATTAAATCATCTGCATAAGCTAGGTAGATTACAATTGGTGTGTGTCTAGGTTGTTTAAAGCTAGTAATATTCCCTTCTTTCATATTTACTTTTAAACTTGTTATTAACACTTATATATATATATATAAAATAATAATGGAGATAAAGAATCCCCCTGTCTAAGTCCCCTAACTGGCTTAAATTCACCACATGTCTCCCCATTAATTAAAATTTTAACCCATGCGCTAGAGATACATCTGTACATTAGATCTATCCAGAATTCTGAAAATCTCATTTTCCTTATCGTGTAACATAAAATGTCCCATTCTACTCTGTCAAATTCTTTAGACAAATATAATTTTATAATCACATTATGGCCCTTGACTTTGGGCCCTATTTTTTCATCAGTTTTTCAGTTAAATTAATGGTTTCCATCATTAATCTATTTTTTAATGAATCCTACTTATTCTACCGAAATAATGGAGGGAATTATTCTATTTAGTGTATTCTGCATGACTTTTGTCAAAATTTTATACACTAAATTACATAGACTTATAGGTCTATAATCTTCACTTTTTTATGGATTATCTTTCTTGGGTATCAGTACAATATATGAGCTAGCCCATGATTTTTTGATTTCTACTTCTTAAAAACCCAAGCAATTGTGGTCATCAGCTCTTTATATATTTTATTCCAGGTTTGCTGTAAAAAATCATTATTCCATACATCTGGACCCTCTGCACTGCCTTTATTTCCACTAAAGACTACAACTTTACTTTCCTCTTCACTAGGGCACTCTTCTAATAGTTTATTTTGTTCTTCAGTTATCCTTTTATCTATTTGTCGAAATAAGGAGTCATCCCTTTGTTGGCTGTGTCCACAGAGATGACTTTTAAAGTAATCTTCCAAAACTTTTGTAAGTTCTCATTCATCGTCTATCTACTTTCCCATATCATTTTTGATACCTATTTTTTGTCTTTGATTTTTTAATTTCACAACTGCATTAAAAAACTAAGAATTTCTATTCCCCTTCTTGAGCCACTTTACTTTTGCCCTCTCTTTCCAAAAAAAATTATTCCATATGCAGCAATAATTTTAATTCTGCATTTGCTTTATTTAAATTAATTCTAGAAGATTCATCCTGATTATTCTTATGCTCTATTTTTATATTACTTACTTTAGATTGGGTATCCTGAATATTCTTATTTATATTCCCAAATCTTTCTCTATTCCACCTACTAAGTTTTAATTTTAACTTACTTAATTTAATAGCTAGAACTTGGATAGAATTCCCCTTTGTTGGCTTTTGCCATGAGTTTCTTATTATTTCATCAAACTCTTTATGCAAGCCCCACATGTTTTGATATTTAAAAGTTTTATTCTTTCACTCTCTAGCTTTAAAACTTAGAAGGGGCTGTGAGCAGGTTCTACTCAAGTGTTTTACACTCACCCCTCTACAATAATCCACCCATTTAATGTTATAGAGAATATGATCAAGTCTAGACCAAATCATTCCTCTATTTTTCCGGTTATTACACCATGTGAAGCTAGGACCCAAGTACCCCGCCTCCATGAGATTCAAGTTATTAATTACCTCATTAAATTGAGCTATCATTGAGGGGTCAGGCTACTTTCCTCCTTTTTTTTTTCTTTAGCATTTCTAACTACGTTAAAGTCCCCTCCTATAATCCATGGGGTATTTTTATTAGCTATCTTCCTCATTTCACCCCATATGTCTTTTCTTTTTTCTTTCGAGTTATTGACATATACCACTGATATAATTGGATCCGTATTATTTTTTAGCTTAACATTTATGATCTAATCCGCCTCTGAAATAATTACTATATCGATTTTCTTTTTCCACAACATCCAAATCTTACCATTATTATTAGAGAATGCCATTTCTAAACCTAGTTTCTTTTTATATATTTCTAGAGAATCCTTAATAACCATAAGTTCCACAATTATCATTATTTTAATATTATGAATTTTAATTAATTTTTTAATTCTATTTATCGACGGAGTATTTCCTACTCCTCTTATATTCCAATATAGACTATTGAATATTATTAAGTCTAGCATGCACTCTGGTTATACATCTTGCCTCATAAAACCTATTTAAATAATTTTTCCTAGTTCTTGAACTTTTGTGTATGCTTGATTTGGCCTGCTCATTTTTACTTATAAACCTTAATTTACTTATTTGGAAACGCATCAATTTTAATTCCTCTATTGCACTGTCTCTACTATTCGGTAACCCCTCCCATTCTTTTTGATCCATCCTCTTTGAGTCATCTTGTGTCAATGTAAAGTCTAGACTTTTCATTTCTTTATGCATTTCTATATTGGGCCAGCTTTTAGCCATGGTTCCTTCTTCCAAAAGGTCATCTTCCTCTCCTTTAAAATTCATTATTTGTTTTACAAAATCAATTTCTATTCCTATTTTTTTACCTGTCTCTTCCCGAAACCCCTCCTCCCTACCCTCTCCATCTCCTTAACTTTCTCATCTAGCTACTTCTTTATTTCTAGTATCTTTTTCTTGCCTTCGTCTCTCTAACCCCCATTCATACCCCCCCCCCCCCACCCCCAACAACCTAAACCCTTTTTTTGCCCTCACCTCTTCATCACTATCTGGCCTAACCTCTTGCCTTCTTTAGCCCATTTTCTCCCCTGTCCCTCAAATATGTTCTTCCTATCCCTCTTCCCCCTCCCTTAACAATACAATTTGAAACTGAGTGATCTAGTTTCTTACAATTTAAAAAATATTGGAAAGATTTTCAGCATTTATTTCTTGCCAATACCCACTTGAGTACCCACTGCCCACCCACACTTTATTAGGAATGGAGGCAAAAACATCCACCTCCACACACACCCGTGTCACGCTCGGCCTTGTCATGTAGGCCATAGCTTCATTTATTATCCAAGGCTTACCCACACATTTAGCAATATGAAACAAGGAACACTTAGAGAATAGATTAAATGGGAGATGAGGAAGAGAAAACCAAACCAGGGCCTTTGTCGATTCTTTCTTAGGGTTGAATTCGGGCATCCATTTGAACATCCTCATTGGATATCCTAGGATATTCCACTACCCATGTAACCATAAACGAAAGAAATCTTTCTCCTTCTTAACTTGTATCATTATATGTTTTGCATCATACCACGCAATACTTACCGACTCTCGAAGCTTCAAAGCATTAAAAATGCGTATATTTTCGTGAACTAGGGACTCCCTTGAAAAAATTTGACAAGGATTGTAAGATTGAATGGGTAGAAACTTGACGATGTCTTCCTTCGAGAAGCAAACTACCAGTGCATCCTCTTTCATACTATACATGGGATTAAGCATATGGAGTTCCATAATAACTAAAGAAAATGACTTTTTGTTAAATATTTTAGAAAATTTTTTTATAATTTAAGCTTAAGAGCTTTAACAATGGAGTTTCTCTCTATAAGAAATCCACATTCTCTCTCTAGAA
>JAREIK010002952.1:624611-666405 GCA_029783825.1 Sapria himalayana
TAATTATTCGTATAGTAATTTTTCTTCTTATTCTTTTTATTCTTTATATTCTTCTTATTCTTCTTATTTTTATTATTCTTCTTATTCTTATTATTATTCTTATTATTCTTATTCTATTTATTCTTCTTATTCTTCTTATTCTTCTTTTGTTCTTAATTTTTTTATTCTTCTTATTCTTATATTTCTTCTTAATATTTTTATTCTTCTTATTCTTTTTATTCTTCTTATTCTTCTTATTCTTCTTATTCTTTTTATTCTTATTATTTTTCTTATTCTTCTTATTCTTCTTATTGTTCTTATTCTTCTTATTTTTCTTTTTCTTCTTTTTCTTCTTATTTTTCTTGTACATCTTATTTTTCTTATTCTTCTTATTTTTGTTATCTTCTTATTCTTCTTATTTTTCTTATTCTTCTTATTCTTCTTTTTATTTTTATTCTTTTATTTTTCTTATAGTTTTTATTCTTTTTTTTTATATTTATTCTCTTTTTCCACTTATTATTATTATTTTTATTATTTTTCTTTATCTTTTTATTATTTTAATTTTTCTTATTCTTTTTATTCTTCTTATTTTTCATATTATACGTATCCATCTTATTCTTTTTATTCTTTTTTTTCTTCTTATTCTTTTTATTCTTCTTATTCATCTTATTCTACTTATTATTCTTATTCTTCTTATTCATCTTATTTAACTTATTTTTCTTATTCTTCTCATTATTCTTATTCTTATAATTCTTTTTATTCTTCTTATTATTCTAATTTTTCTAATTCTTTTTATTCTTGTTATTCTTGTTATTCTTATTATTCTTTTTTTTTCATTATATTCTTCTTATTCTTTTTTTTATCTTAATCTTTTTAGTCGTCTTATTCTTTTTATTCTTCTTATTCTTATTCTTATTCTTCTTCTTATTCTTCTTATTCATCATATCCTTCTTATCCTTCTTATCCTTCTTATCCTTCGTATCCTTCTTATCCTTCTTATCCTTCTTATCCTTCTTATCCTTCTTATCCTTCTTTACCTACTTATCCTTCTTATCCTTCTTATCCTTCTTATCCTTCTTATTCTTCTTATTCATATCAGTCATCTTATTCTTTTTATTCTTTTTATTCTTTTTATTCTTTTTATTTTTTTTATTCCTCTTATTGTTATTATTATTTTTCTTCTTATTATTTTTTTTCTTATTATTCTTATCTTTTCTTCTTTTTATTATTATTATTATTTTTTATTCTTTTTTTTCTTTCTTTGTTTTTCTTCTTATTCATATTATTGTTTTTATTATTCTTTTTATTCTTATTTTTCTTATTATTCTTATTCTTCTTATTTTTCTTTTTATTCAAATTAATTTTATTATTGTTATTCTTGATTTTCTACTTATTATATTAATTCTACTAATTCTTAATATTCTTCTTTTTCTAGTTATTCTTCTAATTCTTTTTATTCTTCTTATTCTTCTAAACCTACTTATTTTTATTATTGTTGTTATTATTATTATTTTTCTTATTCTTATTTTTCTACTTATTTTTTATATTCCTCTTAATCTTCTTATTCATATTATTCTTTTATGTCTTCTTCTTATTCTTATACTCATTATTCTACTATTTCTTCTAAATCTTCTAATTTTTTTTCTTGCTCATCATGTTCTTATATTTTTTTCTTATTATTATTATTCTTCTTAGTTTTATTTTTCTTCTATTTATTTTTCTAATTTTTATTCTTATTCTATTTATTCTTATTATTCTTCTTTTTCTTCGTATTCTTCTAATTCTTTATTATTCTTCTTATTCTTCTTATTCTTTATTATTCTTCTTATTCTTATGATACTTCTTATTCTTCTTATTCTTCTTATTCTTATTATTCTTTTTATTCTTCTTATTTTCTTATTCTTCTTATTCTTTTTTTTCTAATTATTCTTCTTATTTTTCTTATTCTTATTATTCTACTTATTTTTATTTTTTTTATTATTATTCTTATTCTTCATATTCTTTTTATTTTTCTTATTCTTTTTTTATTCTTAAATTTCTAAATATTCTAAATCTTCTTATTTTTCTTAGTCATCTTATTCTTCTTATTCTTCTTATTCTTCTTATTTTTCTTATTCTTATTATTTTTATTTTTATTTTTTCTTCTTATTATTATTTTTCTTGTTATTCTTTTCTTTTTTCATTTTATTGTTATTCTTATTATTTTTATTATTCTTCTTTTTTTTTCTTATTCTTCTTATTCTTTTTATCAAACTTATTATTCTTATTATTCATATTTTTCTTTTCTTTAAATTAATCTTATTCTTTTTAATCTTGTTTTTCTACTTATTTTTTTTATTCTTTTTATTGTTCTTATTGTTATTATTCTTCTTAATCTAGTTATTTTTCTAATATTTATTATTATTCTTATTTTTCATATTCTTCTAAACCTATTTATTTTTGTTATTTTTGTTATTTTTGTTATTGTTGTTATTATTTTTATTATTTTTACTCTTCTTAGTCTACTTATTATTCATATTCTTTTTATTCTTTTTAATCTTTTTATTCTTCTTATTCTTATTAGTCTCTTTTTCTTCATTTTTTTATTATTCTTCATGATTTTATAATTCTTATTATTCTTCTTACTCTTCATGTTCTTATTATTCTTATTTTTTCTTATTTTTCTTCTTTTTCTTCTTTTTCTTTTTTTTCTTCTTTTTCTTCTTTTTTTAAACAATATTTATTAATTATAATCCTCTCTTTTGGGGTAGGAATATCATTTTTACAACCTACTTGCTTGCTACCCATAGCCCTTTACACCCTTTCCACCTACACTAAGTATTAGTTATTGTAAATGTAATAAAACATAGACAAACAAAAGCTGGTTTTCCTAAGAGTACTATTTTGAGTCTTTATGCCGATTCTAATCCATATGCTGATTCTGAACCACATAGAGAACGATTTTGAGCTTCTTTAGTAATTTTCACCATTGTATTAAACTGCACTTTTTTTTAATGTTATTTATTAATTATAACCCTCTCTTTTGGCGGAGGAATATCATTTTTACAAACTAACATCTACCCTTATCCCTATTACACCCAATATTTAAGAAAATCTTTAACATTTACATCAAACTAAGTGTATAAATTTATAGAGAAATGCTTTTGAGGTTCTTGAGTTCTTCCTTTAAGCTTTGAGAAGTTAGTTCTTTCTAATGATACCATGGCTGAATCTTTATTCGTATTGTAATGATTAATACAGTCTTTTTCAAGAGTCCATGTCTCTTCCATGTCTTGTAAAGTAAGACCTTTGATTATTCATGTTGAAATTCTGCTTTGCTTCTTTTAAATTCAGTTAGAAATCTACTACATGCTGGAATTCTTCTTGTAATATTGATCTTTGAGATATGCTAGAATACTATCGCTTTTTTAGAGTATCCCGCCTTGAATATCAGCATTGCATCTTTTAAATTCTGCTTTGCTTTTTTTTTTGGTATCATCTATAAATATTCTGCCAGATGTGCTTGCTAATCAGCAGCTCTTAACTTTACTGCTTAACCTACGAACATTCCAGCCTGCATAAAATCAAGAGCATCATATCCGTATAAGATGAAAACACCATCAATTTCTGGTTATTTCAACCAGAAAAACTAGAAAATTCAGCAGCAGACTCCTTGGTTGTATCATTAATGTGTCCTTTTGTTGATCTTCAGAATATTTCTAGCAATTTCTGAACCCTTCATATCTTAAGCTGTAAGAGTTCCTTGCTTGGCTGCCCCCCTCCATGCTTTTTAATCTTTGATCTTCATTTACTCTACTATTACTTCTTTACATGAACTCCATACTTAACACATCTCAACTAAAAATTTACAGACTTCCATCTTTTCTAAAATAACACAGACTTCATAAAAACACAGCTTCTACTTATATCAAATAACAGAGACTTCCAGTAGCTAAAAAAAATACAACATTCTAAAATAAACAGACTCCATACACCTATAATAAGAAAAGAAAACTAAAAGACAGTAGTCACTATGTCTAGCTTTATATCATTTTCATCTACTTAGTTACCTGCAAGAAAGATCTACATGCATATATATGTCCAGCTTGATCCTTCAAATTAGCCCTGCAATGTTACTGTTCATTTTTTTTATAAGCCTGTAAAACATAAGCAAAAAAATAGTGCATACTATAAAAACCTGCAGTGTTACTGTATTTTTGAGCCCCCTAAACCTGCAGTCTTACCAAGCTGTACTGTAATGTATCCCAACCATCATAGTAACATCCCTCAGGACCAGGATGAGACGATGAAGATATAAACTTTATTCCATTTATTCATCATACAGAGAATACCAAAATAAACACAAAAAAATCCTTGTAACTAAAAATTATTACTTTTAATTTTTCTAATATAAGGGAAATCCTTGCTATCTAATTTAATAATACCAAAATACTTTTTTGGTAAATTATCTTCCTTATACTCCTGATCTCTTCTCTTCCTACCATCTTTAGATAATGCATCAGCCAAAGCGTTAGCTTCTCTGAAGATGTGTTTTATAGTGAAATCTAATGAATTTATATCATGCAGAATTTCTTCAAATCATTTTCATATTTCCACATAATTGACTGTATTTTAATTAGATTTACAACTATTTTTGAATCAATTTGAATATCTACATTCTTGATATCTAAGTTTTTACATATTCTTATTCATTCTTTTAGTGCTAATATCTTGGCATGTAAAACCGACGATGCTTGCAATCTTCTAGTGAAAGCTAAAATTAACTTCTCCTCCGAGTTTCTAATTGCTCCCCCTCCTCCAGCTTCCCCCATATCTCTATCAAAACTACCATCTGTATTTAAAGTAAACATTCCTCTTGCTGGTTTTTCCCATTTTATGCTAATTATTTTAAACTGCTTAAGTGGTTTTTCTTTTAGGTTCCAAAACTATAAGGTATCCTTATCCATCTTTGAACCTTGAGTTTTTATAGGGCATATCTCTGAAATTTTTCTTGTTTCCTCTTTTATTTCTTTCCAGATATCTTCCACCATCATATTATACCCCTCGAATCTACTTTTATTCCTAGCTTTCCAAATGCACCAAATGACTATTGGTGGAACATTACTTTTAATCCATTTCTGTGCCATGCTAGGAACTTTTGAGTTACACCATTTTTTAAACCTACAATTTAGAGGGAGATGTTCATATTTTATCTGCATTTCTGATGCTAATCTTTTCCATATTTCTACTGCTACTCCCCCTTCTGAAAAGAGGTGATCTAATGTTTCGATCTCATTTAAGCAACATTCACATCTAGAAACTAGCTGGATTCCTTTCTGCTTTAAATTATTATCAATTGGGATAATATTAGATAAAACTTTCCACATAAAAGTTTTAATTTTTTGTGGATTGTCATTATTCCAAGCCCATTTAAATAATATTTGTTCTTTTTTTTTTCTTAAGACATTTTTCACTGTTTTAAGCGAAAATGTGCCCTCCAAAGTTAAGGTCCATCTCCATCCTTTTTTCGTGTGTTTAGAGTAATTTTCAACTAAATCTCTTTGTTTAAGCATTTGATTCCAAACCTGTGAACTCCTACTTTTATTTTTTATTTTATTAATGTCATCCTTTATGCAGTACTTTGCCCGCATAAATTTAGACCATAAACATTCATTTTCTTTTAAATTCCACCATCTCTTGCTAGACCCTGCTTTGGCTAAGTCAATGATGTTGAAAAAGCCTAAACCAGCTTCTTGGACAGGGTAACATAAATCTCTCCATTTTTTCCAATGAAGTTTATGTTTACCCTCTTTTTTACCCCACAAAAAATTGGCTAATTCTTTTTCAATTACTTTTATAAATTTGATTGAAGGCCGCGTGATCATAATATTATACATTATTAAACTTTCTAAAACATGTTTTATAAGAGTTATTCTGCCCCCCATACTTAGATATTCTACTTTCCATCCTGCAATTTTCTTTTTTAATTTATTTATTAGAAGCGCTAAGTATTCTATCTTGAACTTTCCTTCATAAATCGGGCAACCTAAATAAATCATTTCTCCTTTTTTGTGAGAGAAACCTGTGATATTTTTAATTCTATGTGATAATGCAGTTGGGGCTTTATAAGATATCATATATTGACATTTTCTTTTGTTTAATTTTTGACCTATTTTTTCCTCCATGCATTTTAATAAATCTTTCAGATTACTTAATGATTTACCGCATTCATTAGTGAATATCATTACATCATCTGCATATGCTAACCAACTTACAAGAGGGGTGTTCTTCGGCTGTCTAAAAGTACCTATAAGACCATTTAAAATTTTATTTTTAAGATTAACTATCAAGAGTTCTAGATAAATGTTAAATAGTGTTGGCGATAGCGGGTCACCTTGTCTTAAACCTCTAACTGGCTTTATTTCCTTTCCTACTTTCCCATTTGTTATAATTCTTGCCCATGTGTTTGATATACATCTGTAAATTAGATCTATCCATGTTTCAGAGAAACCCATTTTTCTCATCGTTGAACAGAGAATACTCCATTCAACTCTATCAAATGCTTTGGAAAGATCTAGCTTAATTAATACATTATTACCTCTTGTTTTAGTACCTATTTTTCTACACATTCCTTTTGCCAAGCAGATATTATCCATAATCAATCTATTTTTCATAAAACCAGTTTGTTCTTCAGAAATAATTTTTGGTAATAGCAATGCTAATCTATTTTGTAGAATTTTGGCTAAAATTTTATATATTGAATTACAAAGACTAATTGGCCTAAAGTCCTCTCCTTTCTGTGGATTTTCCACTTTCGGAATGAGAATTAAATGAAAACTACCCCATTTCTTACCTAAATCAGCTCCACAGAATATACTATTTATGGCTTTTTCTAAATCTTTTTTTATTATTTCCCAGCAAACCTGAAAGAAGCAATTGTTCCAACCATCTGGGCCAGCTGCACTGTCTTTGTTCATACTAAAAATTGCATTTCTAATTTTTTTTTCTTCAGGGAATTTTGTTAGCATATTATTATCATCTAAAGAAATTTTATTCTCAATGTTTTGTATAAGTGTGTTACCTTTTAGCTCTCTTATTCCACCTAAGTGATTCTCAAAAAACTTTGTAAAGTAATTTTGTATATCTAAGTCTTTTTCAAGCCATACATTCTCATTGTTTTTTATTCCCCTAATTCTATGTTTTTGATATTTTAGTTTAGCCACTTTTGAAAAAATTTTGTGTTTTTATCTCCTTCTTTCAACCATTTAATTTTTGCTTTTTGTTTCCAGAAAGCTTCCTCCATTAAAAGTTTTAATTTTAATTCCGCTTGTGCCTTGCTAAGAGTTCTTCTATTGTTTATGTTTTGGTCTATTTCAAATTCTAATTCACTTTTTAGTACTAACTCTTCTGCATCTTTTATATTTTTAATTATATTTCCAAATGTTTCATTATTCCATTTTTTTAATTCAACCTTTAATCTACCCAATTTATTATTTAGAATTTGAATCGGATTTCCTGAAACCTCAATATTCCAGGAGTCCTTTATCTTATTCAAGAATTCATGATGTAAACACCAAGAATTTTGAAATTTAAAGGAACCTCCTGTGTAAATTATTTTTTTAACAGAAATCAATAATGGACTGTGATCAGAGCAGGTTCTATTTAAATGATAAACCTCTATAGAACCAAACTGTTCTAACCATTTAAGGTTAAATAAGACCCTGTCTAATCTAGCCCATATTGTGCCCTTCTTTTTCCAGTTATTGCACCATGTGAAAGATGAGCCATTAAATTTGGCTTCTATTAGATTAGTATTATTTATTATGTCATTAAATTGAGCCATCCCTTTCTTATTTGGTGATCTACCACCCTTCTTTTCATTAAAGTTTCTAATCGTATTGAAGTCTCCACCTATTATCCAGGGCTTATTTTCCAATGCAATTTTTCTCATTTCCTCCCATAATTCTTTTCTCTCCTCTTTTTTATATTTGGCATAAACTATCGTTATTATTTCATTTTCATTTTGACTTAGACTCAGGTTTATTAATTGATTAGTATCTTTTAATATTTTTATGTATATATTATTTTTCCACAATATCCAGATTTTACCGTTATTATTAGAGTAACCATGATTAAATCCTAAAATAGTTTTATAGTATTCTAGTTGAGTTTTTTCCACCATCGGTTCAGCAATTAAAACAAGGTTAATTTTATGCATGTATATTAGTTTTATCAATCTATTCCTTGAAGGGGAGTTTGCAATTCCCCTTATATTCCAATAAATGTAATTATAGATTCTTTATGGATTTGGCTTGCGCTCTAGTAGTGCATTTGGTCTCATATATTTTATTTAAGTGTTTTTTAATGTTCCTTGGTTTTCTAAGTGAGCTTAATTCTCCTCCTTTCTCCACTTTCCATTCTCTATTTACTTGGATAGCCATTATTTTTAACTCTTCAATTTCCCAATCCTTATTTCCCATTTTTTGTTTTGTTTTAGAATTTTCTATATTTATATCATCTTTAGTTGTTCTTTGCTTTAGCTCATTTTCCTCCACATCCGTATAGAGGGAGGTCAAACTTTTTATTTCAAATTCTTCCTCCGAGTCCTCTTCAGCAAGGACATCCCAACTTTTATTTTTTTGGGATTTAGTTTTCATTTGAACTCTAGTTCTTTTATTTAATTCTGAAATTTTTCTAATCAACTCCCTCCTCTTACTCTCTTCTATTTCTGCCCTTTCATCTTCTATATTCGGTTTGTTATATTCAATTAATTTTAGTTCTTCTACCTTACCATTCTGAATTTCTAGTTGAGTAGTGTGTGTATTCTGTGGTTTTATTTGATATCTAATCAAATCTCCTCTTCTACCTACTGCCATTTTTCTTTCCTCTTGTTTTATCTTATCATCTGTTCTTTTCTTGTTCACTAAACAGGCTTCTAAACCATGACCCATCTTTTTGCAGCAAGAGCAGAATGGAGGGAAGTACTCTGGAATAATTTGTTGCCAAAATCCCCCTCCATCTATAGTTCCAATCCAGATACGATTGGGTAATGGTTTCTGTAAGTCCAGCTCAACACAAACACGTGCAACACTCGGTCTAGAGAGTGTTGCAGTAGCACCATCAAGAAGAAGAGGAGAGCCAAGCAAACAAGCAATACGGTATAAAGCATACTTATCAAATAGATGAATCGGAAGCATGGGAAATAGTAGCCATACCGGGGCCAAGGAGGATTCTTCATTCGTCGTGAAGTTAGGGGTCCATCTGAACATTCTCATGGGATAACCCATGATATACCAGATGCCTTTCAACCATAGACGATGTAAATCCTCTTCGGAATGTAGTTGTATCAGCACGTGTTTATCTTCTATAAGCCCAATTTTAATCAAAGCTTTGAGCTTCAATGCTTCAAAGAAGGAGCGAACATCATCGATACGAGGTCTACCATGCGAGAATTTACCCACAAGTGTGTGTCTGTGAGGTTTAGAGAGCATTCGAAGGTCTTCCGCAGAAAAAAATATCGAGGGTTCCTCGATATTTTTTTTTTCTTGAGTGTCCGAGGAAGATGAGGAGGCCCGGTCCTCTTAACAAAATCCGAAAATGATTTCTTATTAACTAAGAAATCCATTATCTTCAAAATTCGCTTAAAATTTGCTTCTTCCTCAACAAATATTGTAGATTCTCTCTCTAGAAAAATTTTCTCTCTCTAGAAAGTTGAGAGCGATAACTGTTCTTCTTCTTGCTCTCCGTCTATTAAACTGCACTTTGTTGCTTGTTGAAATATCATTCTTTATCCTTCGATCCCTTTCTTCCAACCAGCTAACTTTCCCTTCCAGGGCATTTAACTTTGTCTAACAGCTTTATGTAAACAGAAGCTGCCGAATTTTGATTTTGCAGCAAGTCTATGTTAAGCATGGTGATAGCACTTGGATTCCTTTCGTGGGCACCCTTGTACCTGTCACCTACATGCATGCCACAGACACAAAAAATTCTAGCCTCCAGCATTCTGCTGGTTTTCCTTATCTCTGTTCTACTCCTCAGACCATCAAGTTTCTATTTTCAGCAACTCCATAGCAGCTTTTTGTTACTCGCACTTGTGGACAGCCGCTGTTTATATTATACCCAACCTAGCCTACTTTTGTGGACTTCTAAATTACCTTAACATTATAACACAAGCTGCAGTAACTTATAACACCAACAACTCCTAACCTTAAACCATTTAACATGACCCCATCAAAACAAAGTTCGAACAAGTTTATGAACTATAAATAGGAGAGACTTGTGCGAATGACCTTTCTTCCAATTTTAGGTGACCTTGCTGCTAAGAAAAAAACAAAACAACCAGATCCGCATCTACTTTCTACAGTGAGATTCCGAACAATAAGAATATATAAATAAACAATGACTTGAGCAGGTAATTATTCAATTATGCAAAGTCTTCCTTCAGGACCATGAAGACATGAGCAAATCTGAAAGCTGCCCTGTGCTGCTATAAGAAAAAAGAACTTGAAAAATCACAATGATGTTGAAATCTTATGATTTTTGGTTATTCGGATGTATGGAAATTCTTTTTTATCTAGTTTTATAATACCTTTAAATATCTCTGGAAGAGAGACTTCGTCATATACATGGGGCTCTTTAAATTTTCATTCTTTTGCTAATTTATCTGCTAAGGCATTTGCTTCTCTATATATGTGCATGGGTGATGCATTTAAAGATATTATTAATTTATTATTGTTTTTATCTTCTTAATCTTCTATTTTTTCTTATTGTTTTTATTCTTCTTATACTTCTTATTCTTCTTATTCTTTTTATTCCTCTTAATATTCTTATTCTTTTTTTTCGTATTATTTTTTTTTATTATTTTATTATTCTTATTCTTTTGATTCTTCTTTTCTTCTTATGTTTCTTATTCTTCTTATTCTACATATTCTTCTTATTCTTAAATTTTATTAATTATTATTTTTCTTCTTTTTCTTCTCATTCTTTATATTCTTATTCTTCTTGTAATTCTTCTTATTCTTCTTATTCTCATATTCTTCTTATTTTCGTATTCTTTTTATTCTTCTTATTCTTATTATTCTTATTTTTTTTAATTTTCTAATTATTATTATTCTACTTATTTTTATTATTCATTTTATTAATCTTATTCTTCTTATTTGTCTTATTCTTAATATTCTTGTTATTTTTTTATTTTTCTATTTTTCTTATTCTTCTTATTCTTCTTAGTCATCTTATTTTTCATATTTTTCTTTTTAGTCTTTATCTTCTTATTCTTCTTACTCTTCTTATTATTCTTATTTATTTTAATATTCTAATTCTTCTTATTCTTTTTATTATTCTTAATATTCTAATTCTTTTTATTCTTCATATTTATCTTATTATTCTTATTTTCTTATACATCTTATTCTAATTATTTTTATTATTATTCTTAATTTTATTTTTCTTCTTATTATTTTTATTCTTTAATTCTTCTTATTTTTCTTTTTTTTTTTTTTATATTTATTTTCTTTTCCGCTTATTCTTATTATTCTTCTATATCTTTTTATTATTTTAATTCTTCTTATTTTTTTTATTCTTCTTATTCATCTTATTTTACTTATTATACATATTATTTTTTTTCTTCTTATTCATCTTATTCTTCTTATTATTCATATTCTTCTATTTCTTTTTATTCTTCTTATTATTCTAATTATTCTAATTATTTTTATTCTTGTTATTCTTATTATTCTTCTTATTCCTCATATTCTTCTTATTCATTTTATTCTTCTAAATCTTCTTAGTCGTCTTATTCTTTTTATTCTTTTTATTCTTATTATTCTTCTATTTTTTTTATCCATCATATTCTTCTTATTCTTCTTAGTCATTTATTCTTTTTATTCTTTTTATTCTTCTTAGTCATATTATTCTTATTATTTTTCTTATTCTTCTTATTCTTCTTATTTTTCTTATTATTCCTCTTATTGTTATTATTATTTTTCTTCTTATTATTCTTTTACTTATTATTCTTATCTTTTCTTCTTTTTATTCTTATTCTTCTTAATCTTATTGTTATTATTTCTTCATTTTTTTTTCTTTTTCTTCTTATTCATATTATTATTTTATTAATTCTTTTTATTGTTTTATTCTTTTTATTCTTATTCTTCTTATTATTCTTATTCTTCTAATTTTTTATTTTATTCAAATTAATCTTATTATTGTTATTCTTGTTTTTCTACTTCTTATATTAATTATCCTTATTATTAATATTATTCTTTTAATAGTTATTCTTCTTATTCTTCTTATTTTTTTATTTTTGATATTCTTATAATTCTTCTTATTATTCTAATTTTTTTATTCTTCTTATTCTTCTTATTTTTATTATTCTTTTTAGTATTCTTATTATTCCTATTCTTATTTTTATTTTTTTTATTCTTATTCTTCTAATTTTTATTTTTATTTTTATTTTTATTTTTATTTTTATTCTTCTTCTTATTCTTTTTATTTTCCTTATTTTTCTTATTCTTTTTATTATTATTATTCTTCTTATTCTTCTTAAACTTTTTATTCTTATTATTCCTCTTATTCTTCTTAATCTTCTTATTCTTGTTATTCTTCTTATTCTTTCTTTTCTTCTTATTCTTCTTATTCTTCTTATTCTTTTTATTTTTTTTTGTATTTACTTTAGTCTTGTTATTATTCTTATTATTCTTATTGTTCTTATTGTTCTTATTATTCTTATTCTTCATATTCTTTTTATTATTCGAATTTTTTTTATTCATACTACTCTTCTTATTCTTTATATACTTTTTATTCTTATTATTCTTATTTTATTTATACTTATTATTCTTCATATTCTTTTTAATATTTTTATTCTTCTTATACTTCTTAATTTTCTTATTCTTTTTATTCTTTATATTCTTCTTATTCTTTTTATTCTTCTTTTTCTTTATTTTCTTCGTATTCTTCTAATTCTATAATTCTTTTTATTCTTCTAATTCTTCTTATTCTTCTTATTCTTCTAATTCTTCTTATTATTTTTATTCTTCTTATTCATCTTTTTATTCTTTTTATTCTTTTTCTTCTTTTTGTTCTTTTTCTTCTTATTCTTTTTACTTTTCTTATTCTTAATTTTCATTTTATTATTTGTATTATTTTTATTATTTTTATTATTTTTATTATTTTTATTATTTTTATTATTTTTATTATTTTTATTATTTTTATTATTTTTATTATTTTTATTATTTTTATTATTTTTATTATTTTTAGACTTTTTATTCTTTTTATTCTTCTTAATCTTTCAATTATTCATTATCTTTTTATTCTTCTTCTTCTCCTTCTTATTCTTCTTATTCCTCTTATTATTCTTATTCTTCTAATTCTTCTTATTATTTTTATTTTCGTTATTATTCTTATTCTTCTTATTATTCTTATTATTCTTATTCTTCTCTTATTTTTATTATTCTTATTCTTAATATTCTTCTTATTCTTCTTATTTTTATTATACATCTTATCTTCAATTTTCTACTTATTCTTAGTATTTTTCTTAATCTTCTTATACTTATTATTCTTTTTATTGTTTTTTTTCTTCATATTCTTTCTATTCTTCTTATCCTTCTTATTCTTCTTATACTTTTTATTCTTCTTTATTTTCTTATGCTTATAATTCTTCATATTCTTCTATTACATCTTATTCTTAATATTATTATTATTCTTTATATTCTTATTAATCTTCTTATTCTTCTTATTCTTTTTATTCTTATTAATCTTCTTATTCTTCTTATTCTTTTTTTTCTTTATTATTCTTAATATTATTCTTATTATTTTTATTCTTCTTACTTTTTTAATTTTTCTTATTCTTTTTATTCTTGTTTTTTTCTTATTATTCTTATTATTCTTATTATTCTTATTCTTCTTATTCTTTTTATTCTTCTTATTCTTCTTATTCTTCTTATTCTCATTATTCTTTCTTTTTTATAATTCATCTTATTCTTAATATTCTTCAAATTCTTCTAATTGTTTAATTGTTCTAATTCTTCTAATTCTACTTATTCTAGTTATTCATATAATTCTTATTATTCTTCATTATATTCTAATTTTTATTATTCTTCTTATTCTACTATTTCTTCTTTTTTTCTTATTCTTGTTATTCTGATTATTTTTCTAATTCTCCATAATCTTCTTGTTTTTTTATTCTTGTTATTCTTCTTATTCTACTGATTCTTTTTTTTTTGATTATTTTTATTTTTATTATTCTTAGTCTTCTTATTATTCTTATTATTCTTTTTATTATTATTATTATTATTCATATTCTTCTTTTACTTATTATACTTCTTATGTTTATTTTCATATTATTCTTCTTATTCTTTCTTAATTTTATTTATCTTCTTTTTATTCTTATTTTTGTATTCTATTATTCTTATTATTCTTTTTATTATTCTTATTCTTTTTATTCTTATTCTTATTCTTATACTTCTTATTATTCTTATTATTCTTATTATTCTTATTCTTCATTTTATTTTTATTCGTCATATTCTTTTTTTCTTTTTAATCTTCTTATTCTTATTCTTATTCTTATTCTTATTCTTCTTATTCTTCTTATTCATCTTATTCTTCTTATAATTCAGATTCTTCTTATTCTTCTTATTCTTATAATTCTTCTTATTCATCTTATTCTTCTAATTTTACTTATTCTTCCTATCCTTCTTATTCTTTTTATTCTTCTTATTCTTCTTATTCTTCTTAATCATCTTATTATTCTTATAATTCGGATTCTTCTTATTCTTCTTATTCTTATAATTCTTCTTATTCATCTTATTCTTCTAATTTTACTTATCCTTCCTATTCTTTTTATTCTTCTTATTTAACTTATTCTTCTTTTTTTAAGTTTGTTTATTATTTATAGCCCTCTCTTTTGGCGGAGGAATACCGTTTGTACAAACTACTTCTACCCTTTACCCTCTTACATCCATTCCCCGTTTCTAAAGACTAATAATATAATCTTCCTAGCACTATTGAAATAACGTAAAAACTCTAAGTAAGTCATCAATCTTAACTTTACTATTTACTAAAATGAGTTTCCTTCTTTTATCTTTCTAGCGCTTCATGGAACATCCTTCCTGTTTTTATGATATCACCCTTTCTATGCTGTATATAACATATTTCCTGCATAAAATAACAGAAATATTTCCCACTTTGCAAAATTCCTTTCAACCTTGTTGCACATATTCTGCCGAAGCTTTCCTCTTCTATATGTCCTAGTCCTTGACCCTCTTTGTTTGTCGATATAGCTTTAGATTCACATCTTGAGAGCCATTTCCAAGCCACTTTGCAGCATCCTGATCTTTGCCGACCTCCTAGACTAGACACTTAACTCTCCTAGGACCTTTTATTTAATACAAACACATGATTCTGAAACTTTCAGACTTCTAAACCCTTTCTACATGATTTAAACGCTGGTAAAAAAACATAACACATGACTTGACAAAATTTTTACAGACTCTTGCTAGTTACAGACTTCTTTTAATTCCAAGGAATATGATTTGATTGCCCCTTTAGTGCTTTCCTGCAAACACAAAAAACCAGAAACATACCAAAGGAGCAGAAAATTCCAGCCCTTACCTTTTCGTTCCCTCATCTTTGTCTTGTGAGGTGAACCTTGCAGTGACTGTAAAAGAAACAGCAACTGGATTTTCTGGTTGTTTATACCATGAACTTCACTGTTAACCTGCAGAGACAGATTCCCCTGCAAAGAAGCTACCACAATTCCACAGCTTATATTATTATACTTTTCTTATTCTATTTTCCATATTCTATTTTCATATTCTTATAATTTTCAGATTCCCCTTCACAGCAGCTACTGGATTTTCATATTCTATTTTTTCTGTTAATACTACCCTTCCTAAATCTTACATAAGGGAAGGCCTTCCTATCTAGTTTCGCTATTCCTTTTACTTTTTCTAGCATCGAAACCTCATCAAATTCATGTTCTCCTCTTATCGAACCTAATCTTGCAAGACTATCCGCCAAAGTATTAGCTTCTCTATATATATGTAAGATTGATGCATTAAGCACTTTAATGAGGTTCAAAATAATTTCCATTTCTTCCTCATACCTCCAAAGAATTATTTTTCCACTTACTAAATCTACCAAAAGCATAGAGTCTACTTGAATTTGTATATTTTCTAAATCTAATTTTTTACAGACATTTAATCCTATATTCAAAGCTTTTATCTCCGAGTGGAGGGCTGAGAATGCTTCTGTAGCCGATGTAAATGCTTTTATCACATACCCGTTTGAGTCCCTTATTACCCCTCCTGCACCTGCTATACCAGTGTCCCTATTGAAGCTACCATCCGTGTTTAATGATATTTTACCTTTCGGAGGCCTATTCCAACTTATACTTTTTACCCATCCCTGTTTCGTATTTGTAATAGGGAGGCCCCAGAACATATTAGCTACCTTATTTAAACAAGAACCATCAACTTTTATAGGGTTTATACTTGATATATTCCTCATTTCTTTAATTATATCTTTTATAATTTCATTTGAATTCATTCTTATGCCCTCAAATTTACTCTTATTACGAGCTTTCCATAGGCACCATATTGCTTTATGAGGTAGATTCTGAGTGAGCCAATTTTTGATGTAACTTCTAGGGTTTAGATTTCCCCAACTCTTAATTCTATCAATTATTCTATCTTCTTTTTTACTTATTTGTAACTAGTCTCCTAATTACCTCCAGACTGCTGCAGCGATTCTTCCACTTGAAAGTAGATGATCCATTGATTATTCATCTATAAAGCAACATTCACATCTGGAGGCCATTTTAACACCTTTTCTTTTCACATTAGTGTCCATAGGCAGTGTATTTACCAGAACTTTCCATGACAGCTAGCACATTTTCAGTGGAATACCTGCTCTCCAGGCTCATTTAAATAAAGACGGCATGGGTTTTGTCCTTCTTATCAATTCTTTTGCTGACTTTAGCGTAAAATTACCTTGTGGATTAAGGGTCCATTTCCATCATGATTTATTCAGTAATGAGTGAGCATCTACTATTTCCTTTTGTTTTTCCAATGATTTCCAGCTATTTGATTTCTGCTTAACGCGATTGTGTTCTTGTTCTAGATATTTTGCTCGCATATATTTTGCCCAGAGGGAAACATTTTCTTTTATCCTCCACCATCCTTTGCAGTCCCAAGCAGCCGCCATGTCCTGTAAATTAATGATGCCTAAACCCGCTTCCGCCTTATGATAACAAATGTCTTTCCAATAAATCCAGTGAATTTTCTGCTTTTCGTTTTTTTCCCCATAAAAAATTTGCCATTTCCATCTCTAGTTTATTTGTAAATTTTTTAGGTGGGTGTATGACTGATATAATATGTACCAGTGTACTTTGAAGAACATGAGAGATTAATGTAATCCTCCCACCAAAACCTAATAGATCTACTTTCCAACTGGTTATTTTCCTTCTCATTTTATCTTGTAAAGGCGTTAGATAATTTTCTTTCAGCCTTCCTTCATATATCAGACAACCTAAATATACTAAAGCATCTTTTTTATGTTTAAAACCCATTATGTTTTTAATTTTTTTTACCACTTTTTCGAAAGATTTTTTTGCTAACATAAATTGACTTTTATCCTTATTAAGGGCTTGTCCTGTTTCCTTCTCAAATAATTGTAGAAGGTCCATCAGGTTTTTCAATGAACTTTTATTCGCATTTGTGAAAATGATAATATCATCTGCATAAGCTAAACAACTTATTCTCGGAGTGTTTTTTTGGCTGTCTAAAGGAGATTATTTTGCCCTCTGACATTCTTTTATTTAAATTAACAATTAATAATTCTAAGTACATATCAAATAATAAAGGCGATAATGGATCCCCCTGTCTCAAGCTACGTCTAGGTTTGAATTCTTCTCCTTTCATTCCATTTACAATAATTCTAACCCAAATGCTTGTTACACATCTATATATTAAATCAATACATATTTCAGAGAAACCAAATTTTCTCATGACGAAACATAATGTATGCCATTCTACTCTATCAAATGCCTTAGATAAATCTAGCTTAACTACTAAGTTACTTCCCCTCGTTTTAAATGCTATTTCTTTCATCATTTCTGATGCTAATCTAATATTTTCAATCATTAATCTATTCTTAACAAATCCTGTTTGTTCCTGTGATATTATAAATGGAAAAATATTACTAAGTCTGTTTTTAATAATTTTAGCAAGGATCTTATAAATTGTATTACATAAACTTATAGGCCTAAAATCCTCACAATTTTGAGGTGATTCTTTGTTGGGGATTAGCACTATGAAAGAGTTTGCCCATGCCTTAGGAATATCTGCGCCTACAAAAAAATTGGCAATTGCAGGAACCAGATCTTTTTTGATAATGAGCCAGTTTAGCTGAAAAAAATAATTATTCCAGCCATCTGGCCCTGCTGCACTATCCTTATCCAGATCAAACACTGCCTTTTTAATCTCTTCTTCCTCCGGGATCTTCTCCATCATTTGATTTTGTTCTAGTGAGATGACTGTGTTAATCCCATCCATTAATGAGTTTCCTACTTGGGGAGCCTATCTGCATAGATGGCTTTTAAAAATTTCCTCAAAGAGGGATCCTATCTGGTTTTCTTCTTCAACCCATTTTCCCTCATTAGTTTTAATGCCCTTGATTTTATTTTTTTGAGCCTTTATTTTACACATGTTGTGAAAAAACTTAGTGTTTCTATCTCCATCTTTCAACCATTTAATTTTTGAACACTGTTTCTAGTATACTTCCTCCATATACAACTTAAGCCTCAAGTCCCCTTTAGCCTTATTTAGTTCCTGTCTCTTTACCTCTATGTTATTATTATCGTATTCTAATTCCAATTTGTCTACTTTTTCCTCTCCTTGCTTTATTATTTGGTTTAGATTTCCGAAGACTTCTTTATTCCATATTTTTAGACATTTTTTTAATCTATGAAGCTTAACCATTAATATTTGCATCAGTTTCCCCATTGCTGGCTCCATCCAGGATTCAGTTACCAGTTTTTCAAAGCCAGCGTGCTTTTCCCACATATTCTAAAATTTAAAGTTACCTGATACTCGGTAATTCTTATAGATTGTAATAATCAATGGGTAATGATCCGAATAAGTTCTATTTAGATGTCTTAGCCCTGTAACCCCATGCAAAGCTACCCACTTAGCATTATACAGTACTCTGTCCAGTCTAGCCCAAATTGTGCTTCTTTTACTCTTGTTGTTACACCAAGTGTAACTTGAACCTGTGAAATCTATTTCCATTAATTTCAAGTTTGAGATCGCCTCATTAAATTGTGTCATTGCTATTGGATCCGGGGTTTTACCTCCTTTCCTTTCTTGATTGCTCCTGATTATATTAAAATCACCTCCTATAATCCAGGATGCATTTCTAGATGCGATGTTCTGCATTTCCTCTCATAGTGCTAACCTTGATTTTTTATCATTTTTAGCATATACAACCGATATTATTTCATCTGTTTCTTTATTTATTTTAAAATGTACTGCCTGATCTGTATCTTTTAAAATTTCAATGTCCAAATAATTATGCCACATTATCCAGAGTTTACTATTTATATTAGCATATGCATTGTTAAACCCTAGTTTTTGGCTGTAGTTGATGAATTGATCCTTCTGAATCATAGGTTCCACAATGACTACAAGAAAAATTTTATGAGTTTTTATTAATTGTTTTAACCTATTTATCGAAGGATTATTAGCAACCCCTCTTATGTTCCAATAAAGGCATTTATCCATTAATTCCTAGCTTAGTTTGGGATCTAGTTGTACACTTAGTCTCATATTTTATGTTTAATTGTTTTTTCTTATTCCTTGGGGTTTTAATTGCATTCGAGTTTACTTGTATTTTTTCATAATATTTATCCTGCCACCCAAGCTGCATTGCCATTATTTCTATGGCTTCCTTGGCTTGAGTTCTAGTGAGCTTTGTCCAATCTTCCTCATAAATATCCATATCATCCTTCCCCTTTTCTATATAGAATGCATGTTCCTCTTCTTCTCTACCTATTGAAGGACAACTAAACACCTCTGCATCTTCCTCTGAGAAATCCAAGAGGTCATCCTCTATCCAGTTATAGTCCTCCAATTTTTCTTTTAAAATTATTCTGGTTTTGATTTTCTTGTTCCACTTCTTTCTACCCTTCACCTCCTCCCATTTTTTTCCCTCCCCTAGCTTATCTCCTTCCTCCATGCTTCCATCATGATATACTCTATTACTAGCCTCTCCCTCTCCTAATAACTTACTCACTTTCTCTCTCATATACTCCCCTTCTACTTCCATTAAACCTGCCTCAATTACAGGTTTTTCTCCAGCCCCTCCCACCTTCCTAATCCATCTTTCCACCATTCTTTTTCTACCTTTTAACCCTTGCACATTTTCTGATTGTTCTGTACCCATCTTACACACCCCTGATTCATGCCCAATTCTCTTACATTTTATGCAATAAGCAGGCAGATTTTCAGGAATAATAGGTTGCCAAAACCCATTATTCTGCCCATCATCTTTATTACCAATCCAGATCAAATTAGGTGGCTGAGTGAGTAGGTTACACTCAACACACACGCGAGCCTTGCTTGGCCTTGTCATAGAAACAATAGCTTCATCACGAATTATAGGTTTACCCAAACAAGATGAAATTGTATAGAGAGATTGTGAGTTAAACAAATATAATGGAAGATTCGGTAAGGAAAACCATACCGGGGCTAGAGGCGCCTCCTCCAGTGGACTGGACTCCTTCGTCCACCTCAAGAAACACATAGGAAAGCCGTTAACTTGCCATAGACCTTTATGCCATAAGCGGTAGAAGTCCTCAATCTTGTGGTCTTGAACTCTTCTCCTGATTGCCCGTTTATGAGTATTTTAACCCAGGCACTATATATGCATCTGTACATGATGTCTATCTAGAATTCTAAAAACCCCATTTTTCTCATGAGGTAACATAATATGTCTCATTCAACCCTGTCAAATGCTTTTGAAAGGTCGAGCTTCATAATGACATTATGACCTCTCGCCTTAGCTCCTATATCTCTAATCATTTTCGATGCAAGATTAATATTTTCTATCATCAATCTATTTTTAATAAAACCTGCCTGTTCTGGTGAAATAATTTTTGGGAGTATCATGCTTAGTCGATTTTGTAAGATTTTTCCTAAAATTTTGTAAATAGAATTACATAGGCTAATTGGTCTGTAATCTTCTGCTTGTTGTGGGCTGGCCTTCTTGGGGATCAATACTATGTGCCAGCTGGCCCATATTTTTGGAATTTTCATGCCTACAAAGATCCAGGTAATGGCTGCTACCAATTCTTTTTTAATTATGGGCCAGCATTTTTGAAAGAACCCATTGTTCCAACCATCAGGTCCGGCAGAACTGTCCTTATTTGCATTAAAAACTACTTCCTTCACTTCTTCTTCCGTTGGCATTTCTGCTAGCATTTTATTATCTGTTTCTGTAATAGTTCTTCCTATATTTCCCATTAGAGACTGATTTCTATCTGGTTTTGCCCCACATAGAAGATCTTTAAAGAATTCTTCTATTTCTTTCTTGACATCTTCTTCTTTTTCTATCCACTCACCATTAGCTTTTTTGAGACCTTTTATTCTAAATTTTTGATTTTTGATTTTCACTATTGTATTAAAGAACTTCGTGTTCTTCTCTCCATCTTTCAACCATTTTATTTTAGCCCTCTGCTTCCAGAAGACCTCTTCCATGTGCATTCTAAGCCTTAGTTCTGCTTTAACTTTACTGACTTTTATTCTAGTTTTATCATCCTGCTTATTTTCATATTCTATTTCTAAGGTTGCTACCTTCTGCTCTACTTCTTGAATTTTTCCAATTATGTTACCAAATACCTCCTTATTCCACTTATTTAGTGCCTGACGTAACTCCCTTAGTTTTTTTCCTAGTATCTGTATGGGGTTACCTGATGCCAGTTTTTCTCATGAGTATCTTACTATTGTCTCAAAATCCTTGTGCATTCCCCACATATTTTGGAAGATAAATCCATTCCATTTCATGTTCCTTTTTTGATGGGTAATCAAGAGCGGGCTATGATCTGAGCAAGTTCTATTAAGTGTCGCACTTTAATCTCCCCCATCTTATCTAGCCATTTCGCATTAACTAGTACTCGGTCTAGTCTCGACCAGATTGCTCCTCTTTTCTTCCAGCCATTGCACCAAGTGAATTTTGAACCTAGGTGTTCCGTCTCTATTAATTTTGCACTAGCAATTGCCTCATTAAATTGAGCTATTGCTACCGGATCAGGTGGCCTACCTCCCCTTTTCTCGGTAATGCTCTTAATAACATTGAAACCCCCTCTTATAATCCACGGGGATTTTCTCGCTTCTATTATAGCCAGCTCTTTCCATAGTGTTTTCCTATCTTCTTTGCCTTTGCTAGCATAAACTACCGAGTAGATAGTCTCTGTATTCTTACCTATTTTAAAACTAATTATTTGGTCATGTTTTTTACTATTTCAATGTCCATTGAATTATTCCACATAACCCATAATTTACCCTTTTGATTCGAAAATGCCTTATGAAGGCCTATTTTCGTTTTATATATCTCAATTTGGCTTTTATCTACCATTGGTTCAGCTAGTGTGATAATTTTAATTTTATGAATTTTAATTAAGTTTCTAATTCTATTTATTGTGGGAGTGTTCGCTACTCCTTTTATGTTCCAGTATAGGCTATTCATTTTAAGTGTATTTAGCTTGGGCCCTAGTTATACATTTTGAATCATATTTCATGTTTAAGTATTTTTTCCTATTTCTTTGCGACTTGTTAGCAGTCGGTGGAACTTGTTCTACCTTCTTTCTTCTATATAACTTTTCTAAACTTCTTTCTAAGGATTTTATTTATTCTAGTGCTCTTTCTTTGCTATTAGGCACATTCCTGGCTGTTTGCTTTCTCATACCCTCAAATGATGCATTGAAATCCACCTGTTGATTTTCATTAAAACTGCTGGCCCTTGGCCAGCTTTTTGAATCTATTTCCTCTTCTAACAACAGATCATCCTCTTCCCAGTTGTGCTGCTCTATGCTTTTTTTTAATTGTTTCTTCTTTCTTTTCCTCCTAATCTCTATACTTTCCCTCTCTACTTTTCCCATCCCTTCAATCGGAATACCCTCTAGCCATTTTTTAATATCCTCCATCCTATCCTTATTTAAGTTTACCTCCTCTATTTTCCTCTCTCCTCTTCCTACCCTTCCTATATCCTCCCCTTCCTTCCTAACATCCTCTATTTTTCCCTCTTCTATTTCTTTCTCCTTACTCTTTTCTCCCTCACCTCTAATCTCTATTTCTCTAATCGGTTCTGTTTCTCTCTCCTGTACCCCTTTCGCTATTTTTTCTTTGCCCTCCTGCATCCTTTCTACTTCTCCCTTATTGTTCTCCTTTCTTACCCATGCCTTGTCCTCCTTCCTTCTTCCATCGGGTGCCATGCAATCTTCCTTTGCATGTCCCATTTTGAACCATTTTTGACAATAACAAGGGGTTGATTCTGGAAGTATTTCTTGCCAGAATCCATGGTCAAGGTCTTTACCAACCCATATTTTTTTGGTAGAGGAAGATTACAATTAATTTCAATAAGTATTATTGCCATACTTGGCCTTGTCATATATGCTGTGGCTTCATCAATAAGTCACGGCTTGCCTAAACAGAGAGCAATTGAGTGTAAGAAATGCTTGCTAAACAAGTGTGTGGGGAGCTTTGGTAGAGAGAACCATACCAGGGCTTGGGCAGATTCTTGGTTTGGTAAAAATTCTGGCGTCCACTTGAGGATGCGCATAGGAAAACCAGAAATTATCCACTGCCCTCTCATCCAGGGCCTAAGAAAAATCGTCTTCCTCCTTGAACTGGAAGAGAACGTGTTTCTCGTCGAAGATGGCGATTTTTACCACTTGCTTAAGCTTTAACGCCGCAATGAATGGATAAATCTCTTCATAACTCGGCTTACCATGTGAAAACTTGCCGATTAATGTAAGCTTGAAGGGTTCGGTAAGTTTCATGAATTCTGCCTCTGTAAACAACAATACAGGTGACGCCTCTTTAGCATCGAAACACGGGAACAAGAGCGCGGTCTCCTTAGAAATGGAATTGAATGATTTTTTGTTGAATAATAAATCCAAATTATCCATTTTGGCTTGAGATTGAGCTCAAATTGCACAAAAATGGTGAATCCCTCTCTAATAACGAGCTTTCTCTTTTTATTCTTCTTATTCTTCTTATTCTTCTTATTCTTCTTATTCTTCTTATTCATCTTATTCTTCTTATTAATCTTGTTCATCTTATTCTTCTTATTCTTACTATTATTCTTATTCTTCTTTTTCTTAATATTCTTCTTATTCTTCTTATTATTTTTTATTCTTCTTATTCTTATTATTCTTCTTATTCTACTTTTTCTTCATATTCTTCTTATTTTTTTATTCTTCTAATTTTTGATATTCTTCTAAAACTTCTAATAATTTTTATTTTTCTAATTATTTTTATTCTTCATATACTTATAATTCTTCTTATTTTTATTATTCTTCTTGTTCTTATTATTCCTCTTATTCTACTTATTATTCTTATTCATCATATACTCCTTATTCTTTTTATTCTTTATATTCTTGTTATTCTTGTATTCTTCTTTTTCTTCTTATTTTTCTTTTTGTAATTATTCTTCTTATACTTCTTATTCATCTTATTCTTCTTATTATTCTTATTATTCTTATTCTTCTTATCCTTCTTATTCTTCTTATTCTCATTATTCTTCTTATCCTTCTTATTTTTCTTATTCTTCTTTTTCTTCTTATTCTCCTTATTCTTCTATTTTTTCTTATTCTATGTATTCTACTTATTCTTCTTATTCTTGTTATTCCACTTATTCTTCTTATTCTTTTTATTCTTCTTATTTTTCTTATTCTTTATATTCTTCTTATTCTTATTAATCTTCTTATTTTTATAATTCTTCTTATTCTTTATATTCTTCTAATTATTCAAATTCTTCTAATATTTCTTATTCTTTTTATTCTTATAATTCTTATTATTCTTATTATTCTTCATATTCTTCTAATTCTTCATATTCTTATAATTTTTTTAAATCTTATTATTCTTTTTATTTTTCTTATTATTTTTATTCTTCTTATACTTCTTATTTTTATTATTCTTATTATTCTTCTTAATCTTATTATTCTTTTTATTCTACTTAATCTTTTTTTTCTTTTATTATTTCTATCGTTCTTATTATATAATTCTTTCTATTCTTATTCTTCTAATTTGTTTTATTCTTCTTATTCTTTTAATTTTTTTTATTTTTTTTATTCCTATTATTCTTCTTATTCTTTTTATTTTTCTTATTCTTCTTATTTTTTTTATTTTTTTTATTCTTCTCAGTCTTCATATTATTCTTATTCTTCTTATTTTTCTTTTTGTTCTTATTCTTATTCTTTATTTTCATCTTTTTCATCTTTTTCATCTCTTTTGCCTTGTCTTCTTTTTCTTCTTTTTCATCTTTTTCTTCTTGTTTCTTCTTTTTCTTCTTTTTCTTCTTTTTCTTCTTTTTCTTCTTTTTCTTCGTTTTCTTCTTTTTCTTCCTTTTCTCCTTTTTCTTATTTTTCTTCTTTTTCTTATTTTTCTTATTTTTCTTCTTTTTCCACTTTTTCTTCTTATTCTTTTTATTCTAATTACACTTCTTATTCTTATTTTTCTTTTTATTCTTTTTATTCTTTTAATTTTTTTTATTCTTCTAATTCTTCTTATTCTTTATTTTCTTCTTATTCTTTTTATTCCTCTTATTATTTTTATTCTTCTTATTGTTCTAAATTTTTTATTCTTTTAATTATTCTTATTCTTTTTATTTTTCTTATTCTTCTTATTCTTCATATTCTATCATTCTTTTTATTATTATTCTTCTTCTTCTTTTATTTTTATTTTATTCTTATTCTTAATATTCTTCTTATTCTTCTTATTTTTATTATGGTTCTTATTGTCCTTATACTTCTTTTCTTATTATTTTTTTATTCTTCTTATTTTGCTTAATCTTCTTATTCTTTTTATTATTTTTTTCTTCGTATTCCTTCTATTCTTCTTATCCTTCATATTCTTCTTATCATTCTTATCCTTCTTATTCTTCTTATCATTCTTATCCTTCTTATTCTTCTTATCATTCTTATCCTTCTTATTCTTCTTATTCTTCGTATTTTTAATATTCTTCTTATTCTTCTTATTCTCTGTATTCTTCTTATTCTCATTCTTATTGTTTTTCCTTCTTATTCTCCTTATTCTTCTTATTATTCTTATTATTCTTATTCATCTTATTCATCTTATTCTTCTTATTATTGTAATTCTTCTTATTATTCTTATTTTTCTTATTCATTTTATTTTTCTTATTCTTATTATTCTTCTTATTATTGTAATTCTTATTATTATTCTTATTTTTCTTATTTATTTTATTTTTCTTATTTTTCTTATTCTTTTTATTCTTCATATTCTTCTTATTATTCTTATTCTTCTTATATTTAGTTTTCTTCTTATTCTTAATATTCTTCATATTTTTCTTATTCTTCATATTCTTCTAATTCTTTTTATTCTTTTTATTCTTCTAATTCTTCTTATCCTTATTATTCTTTTTATTCTTATTATTTTCCATATTCTTCATATTCATTCTATTCATCTTATTCTTGTTATTATTCTTATTCTTGTTATTCTTCTTATTCTTCTTATTCTTCTTATTCTTCTTATTCTTCTTATTCTTCTTATTCTTCTTATTCTTATTATTCTCCAATTTCTTCTTTTTTTATTATTATTCTTCTTATAGAAGAACATGAAGATAGAAGTATAACAAAAAGAAGAATAAACAAAATAAGAAGGATATCAAGAAAAAGTATAAATTCAAGAATATAATAATAAGTATATATGTAGAATATGAAGATTAAGATTATCAGAATAAAATGAAAAAAATAAAAAGAAATATAAGAATAATAATAAAAATTAGAAGTAAAAAAAGAATAAAAAAGATTAAGAAGAATAAGAATGAATAAGAAGATTAAGAAAAATTATATAAATAAGAAAAGGAAAAAGAATAATAAGAAGAGTAAAAAATTAAGATGAATAAATAAAATAAGAAAAATAAGAAGAATAACTTGAAAATGATGAATTAGAAGAATAATGAAGAATAAGAATAATAATAAGAATAAAAGGAATAATAAGAATAATAATTATATAAATATAATAAGAATAATAAGAATAAGTAGAAGAAAAAAGAATAAAAAGAATAAAAAGAATAAAAAAAATAATAAAATTATAAGATTAATAAGAATAATAAGATTAATAAGAATAATAAGATAAATAAGAATAAGAGGAATAAAAATTTAAAAAGAATAAGAAAAATATAAACTTAAGTACAAATAATAGAATTAGAAAAATAACAAGAATAAGAATAATAAGTATAATAAGAAGAATAACTAAAATAAAAATAATATGCAGAATTAGAAGAATAAGAAGAATAAATAGAATAAAAAGAATAAAAGAATAAGAGAATAAAAAGAATAAGAAGAATATGAATAATAAAAAGAATAAAAAGAATAAGAATAATAAGAATAATTATTAGAAATAAGAAGAATTATTAGAAATAAGAAGAATTATTAGAAATAACAACAATAAGACGAATATTATAAATACTAAGAATAAGAAGAATACCTAGAATAAGAAACTATGATGAATAAGAATAATAAAAAGATTAATAAGAAAAACAAGAATAAAAAAAATAAAAAAATTAAGAAGAATAAGAAGAATAAGAATAATAATAAAAATAAGATGAATAAAAAGATTAAGAAGATTAATAAAATTAACAAAAATAAATAAATAAGAAAAATAAGAAGAATAGGAAGAATAAGAATAATAAGAAGATTAAGAATAATAAAAAAAATAAGATGAAATAAAAGAATAAGAAGTATAAAAAAATAAGAAGAATATAAAGATTAATAAGATAAATAAGAATAAAACACGATTAAGAAGAATAAGAAGCATACGAAAAATAAAAAGAATAAATAGAATACGAAGAATAAGTTTAATAATAATAATAATTAGATTAAGTTGAATAAGGACAACAAGAATAATATGAAGAATAATAAGAATAATAAGAATAAAAAGAATAATAAAAATAAGAAAGATAAAAAGAAAATAAGAATAAGAAGAATAAGAAGAATTATTATAAAAAGAAAAATAGGAAGAATACGATAAATAATAAGAATAAGAAGAATAACTAGAATATTAAAAAACTGATAAATATGAATAAAAAAAAGATTAAGACTAATAACACGAATAAAAATAATAAGTAGAATAAGAATAAAAAGAAGAAAAAGAAGAATAAGTAGAATAAGAAGAATAAGAAGAATAATAAGAATTAGAAGAATATGAAGAATAGAAGGATAAGAAGGATAAGAAGAATAAGAAGAATAAAAAGAATAAGAATAACTAGTATAACAAAAAAAGAAGAATAAGAGGAATAAGAAGAATAAGAAGAATAAGTTGAATAAGAAGATTAAAAAGAATAAGAAGAATAAAAAGATTTAGAAGATAAGAAAAATAAGAAGAATAACTAGTATAAACCAAAAAAGAATAATAGAGGAATAAGAATAAAAAGAAATTAAGAAGAATAAAAAAAATTAACAGAGAATAAAAGAATACGAAGAATACAAATAATAAGAAAAAAAAAGAATAATAATAAGAATAATAAAAATAAGAAGAATAACTAGAATAAGAGAATATGAAGAATATGAAGAATAAAGAATAAAAGATAAATAAGAATAAAATAAAATTAAAAAGAATAAGAATTATAATAAAAATAACCACAATAAGTAAAATACAAAGAATAAGTTGAATAATAAGAATAATTAGAATAAGATGAATAAAGATAATAAGAAGAATAAAAAGATGACTTTGAAAAATGCTCTCAACTTCTAGATAGAGATATTGCAATTCTAGTGAGAGAAATCCTCCATCTTTGTGTAAAAAAGCATAATCTTAAGCCAAAATGGTGAATACTGAATCAATCTTCAATAAAAAACTAGTTCGTTCTACATTAAAAGAGCCCGAGCTCTTAATTCCGAGGTTTAACTTGAAAGAGAAAGCCCATGTGGTAATTTTTTCAAAGAAGAAACTCGCCGACCTTGCTAATTCACTCAAACACATGCTTATATGGAAATTCTCCCATGGTAGACCTGATTTCAAGAAGGTGTACGGCTTCATTGCTTTGTTAAAACTTTGACAAGTAGTGAAGGTAGCAATTTATGATGGGAAACACATCCTCTTCCACTTCAAGGAAGAGGAGGACTTGTTCCTTATATGGCTTAGAGGATAAAGGGTTGTCGCGGGGTTCCCTATGCGGCTCAAGTGGACTCCAGAATTCTCACTGGGAGGAATCACTACAAGCTCTGATATGGTACTCACTACCAAAATTACCTATTCTTCTCTTTAACAACATGCATTGAACTCGATCGATCGGTCTCTATTTGGGTAAACCTTGGCTAATAGACTAGGCTGCGGCCTACATGACAATGCCAAGCACGGCAAGAATATGCATTGAGGTCGATATTCAAACTCCTCCTACAAGGAGAGTGTAGATAGGCAATGACTTGGTTAATGGATTCTAGCATGATTTCATCTAGAATCCATGCCAATGTATTGCACAAACTGTCTCAAAGTAGGACATGCAGAATTAGATAGCTTGGAAAATGGTAGGGGAAAGAAGGAAGGTTTCTATGAGATGGATAAGAAAAAAAAGAGGGAAATTATGGGTGAAAAGGGGTAGTAGAGAAAGAGGGCAAAAGGTGTGGAAGACATAGGAGAGGGGGTAGACAAAAGGAATGCGTTAAGAAGGGGAAAAAGGTAGAAAGGATAGAAGAGGAGGAGGGGGGTTGAAAAGGTAACAAGGGCAGTTGAGCAACAGAAAGTGAGGAAGGGTGGAAAAGATGGAGTTGAGAGGGTATGTATAGAAGGGGGTAGGGAGGAGAGAGGAAGCTACCCAAAATGCTAGTAAAAGGAGGATATCAAAAGGTGGCTATAGGGGCTAGAAAGGGAGCCTGAAATAAGGGAAAGGGGGTAGGTGGTAGGGAAGTGAAAGCTAGAAAAAAGGTCATTGGAAAATAGGAAGTCATAGCTCAAGGAACTAATATAAGGCTATGATTTGGCAGAGGATGACCTCTTATCCCATGATGGGTTCTGAATCTAGAAGCTGGCCGTGTAGAAACACTAACAAGAGGCTATGAGTTGGACACTTTCCCACCACAGGATGATCTAATGGGGAAAGAGCAAAAAAGCTCAAAGAGATGCCAAAAAAACAAAGAAAAAGGCGATGTAAATGATTAGAAGCATGGGAAAATCACTAGAAAAAATAACTTTAAATAAAGAATTAGAACAAGCTCAACCAAGCACAGGTAGGCATCAAGAAATAGAAAAAAGCATTTAAATATTAATTATGAATCTAAAAGCACAACTAGATCACAAACAAGATTAATTAAAAATGATAAATAGCTTTGTATTGGAATACAAGAGGAGTAGCGAATACTCCAACGATAAATAAATTAAACATTTAATTAAGACACACAAGATTAAACTCGTCTGCTAGCTGAACCCATGATAAATAGAGATAATGTTGAAATATATAAAAACAGGATTTGCCTAGACAAGGCCTATTTGAATTATACTAGTAATTTATGGATACTATGCAATAAATCAATGGATATTGAAATCATCATCAAAATCTAATCAAATGGTGAGGTTTAAATTAGGTCGTTCAGCCAGACTTGATTATTTTCAGTTGTTTATGCTAGTAACTCGAAGGAGGAGAGGAAGACCTTATGGCGGAGATGAAGGACTTAGCCAGTAAAAATGTGCTCTTGCATTGTCGGAGGTGATTTTAATGTAGTTAGCAACCCAAAAGAAAAAAGAGTAGGTAGAACCCCCTAACCCAATAGAAATAGTACAATTTAATGAGGCTCTAAGACACCACAAACTTGATAGAGGCAGGATTTTTTATGGTCAAAGTTTACATAGGTGTAACAACTAGAGGAGAAGGGAGAGCTATTTGGTCCAGTCTCGATTGAGTTTTATTTAATTTAAAGGGATGGACAAAGCTGGATAGAATAAAGGTAAACATATTAAATAAAACTTGTTCAGACCACAGTCTGTTCTATTGTCATTTGAAAAGGTCTAGCAAGACATAGAGGTTTTAAATTCCTAAAATATGTGGGGCTCCCACAAAGACTTTGTCAGGATAGTCAAATAATCATGGGAAAAGCCATTAAAGGGTAAGCCCTACAAGATACTGGCAATAAAATTGTGGTGAGCTAAGAATGGTGCTCGAAAAATGGAATAAAGAGAACATTTTTAAAAAATATTACGCAAAAAATCCAAGAAGCTGAATAGAAAAGTTGCGTCCTTAGAAATGAAATATAAGAGAGTCTAGATGAGTTACTAGAATAGAAGTAAGCAGCAAAGTAGATCTTAAGCTTAAAATGCACATGGAAATGGTTTTTAGAAATAAAGAACCATGATTAATGGCTGAAAGAAGGGGATAAAAAACATGAAATTTTTTTAATGATTATGGCAAAAATTATATTTTCAAAGCAAAAAAATAAAAGGGCTGAAATTTGTAGATGGAAGGTGGATAGAAAACAAAGAGGAAATAAAGATTGAACTAGAAGAAATCTTTAAACTTATCTATGTGGTGCAAAACATCAGTAACAGGGGCACATTAAAAATGCAAAAGATTGAAAAAAAAGGTCAAAGAAGAGGAAACAAAGCCCTCGAAAAGATTACTGGCGAAGAAGAGGTAAAAGAGGTTGTGTTTAGTATTGATAAAGATAGCGTGCTAGGTCCAGATGGGTGGAATAATGCTTTCTTCCAACGAGCCTGGTCGACTATTAAAAAAGAACTAGTCGCTGCAATTTTGGATCTTTGTTGGACAGAATATACTAAGGCATGGGCTAATTCTTATATTGTATGATTCCAAAAATAGCAAATCCACAAAAAGAGAAAACTTCAGACCAATTCCTATGCAACACAATTTATAAGATTTTAGCAAAAATGGTTCAAAATAGGCTAAGTAAGATTCTTTATTCTATTATATATGTTGAACAAACTAGTTTTGTTAAAAACAGGTTAATGATGGAGAATATAAATCCGGTCTCAGAAATGATGAGAGAGATATGAGCTAAATCTAGAGGACATGATGTACTCCTAAAACTAGACTTATCAAAACATTTTAGGGTAGAATGAGATATTGTATGCTGTGTAATGAGAAAACTTGGCTTTTCAGAATTCTGGATAGACCTAATGTACATATGTGTTTCCAGTGCATGGGTCAGGATTCTAATTAATGGGCAGGCAGGCATATAATTTAAACCGGTGAGAGGGCTCAGGCAAGGAGATCCCCTCTCTCCCTCTTTATTTAATATATACTTAGAATTATTCATTGTAAATCTAAAAAATGAAATGGAAAAAAATATATATTTACTTTCAAGCAGCCAAGGAACACACCAAGGGTATGATGCTTGGCATATGCAGATGATGTCATTGTCTTTACAAATGCCAGTAGTTCCTTAATGAAAAATATGATGAGGCTCTTGAAAACATTGGAAGAGAAATCATGGCAAAAATTAAATAAGAAAAAATATCAATTTATCTTAGCAAGGAAAACACCCGAGAAAGTAGTGCAGAAGGTTAAAAGCATCATGGAATTCCACAAAAAATAGATGTTTAATGTACTTGGGCTGTCCAATTCATGAGGGTAGGGTTAAGGAAGAAAAGCTATCCTACCTAGTGAAAAAAATGTGTCAAAAGATTGCAGATAGGAAGGAGGAGTTGTTAAACATGGTAGGAAGGATCACGTTAAAACATACGTGTTGCAAAGTACTTTAACACACACTTTAATGGCAATTCAGCCTCCAAAATCCATGAAATGAAAATTAGAAAGAGAAATGTCTAACTTTTTATGGTGTAAAAAAGAAGGAAAAACTAGGTTACACTTGAAAAAATGGAAGATTTATATTTCCCGAATGAGGAAGGTAATCTAGGCTGGTGAGACTGAATGATATGGCTAAAGCTTGGGCCTGTAAAAATTGGTGGAGGCTGAAAGAAAATGGCAGTCTCTGGGTGGAATATGTGAATGCTAGATATAAAATAGGAAATAAAGCTTTCAAAGACCCAAGAAATACGTCCAAAAGCTGGAAATTAATGATAAAACAACAGATTGTGGTTGAAAAGCATGCATTGCTTAGTACCAGAGGGTGGAAATGGATGCTGGATCCACAAGGCAAATTCATGCTAAAAAGTGCAAAACTATGCTTGGAAATAAAAAACTAATTTAAAAGTTATTTAGAGAAGCATGGGCAAAAGATTACCACCAAAAATAAACATGTTCATGTGAAACTACTATCAAATGCAGTTCCAGTAGATGAGAATATTCAAAGAAAAGGGATAATGTTAGCATCTAGATGTGAATGTTATCATCAAGAATCAAAAGCACTAATCATTTATTTTAGACTAGGTAAATAGCCATAAGCTTGTGGCAAAAATTAGAAATAGATGCCAATATTGTAGGAGGAAAATTAGGCTTAAAGCATAATTAATAAAATGAAGTAATAAGTATACTAAAATAAGATTTTAAAATGGATGAAAAGTTATATTCGCATATAGTGGTCTAGTGCTTATTGAAGGCTAGAAATAAAAGTAGGTTTGAAGGAGTTCCAATGAACGTTGGAAATATATAAAAAGATTAAAAGAAAATGTTCATTTATTTCAGCTTGTAACCTATAAAAATTAGAAATTTAGAGACAGAAGATCATTAGAAGAAGACTTGGTACCTCTCCACAAAAAGAGAAAAATAGCCAGAAACCAAAATAGTCTACTGGGAGAAGCCCCCGCAATGAGGTCTAACCCTCAATACTTATGGTAGCTTTAAGAGAGAATGGGTACTGCATGAGGTGGAGGCTTAATAAGAAATGAAAGGGTAGTGTGATGAGGGTTTTCACGATGAGAGGTGAAGCCTTTTAGCCTTGCAAGCAGAAATCATGGCCTTGCATAAAGGACTACAGATCTGCACAGAATATGATTTTAGAAATATTCAAGTTCAAGTAGACTCAAGCTTGTTAGTAGATCTGGTGCTAAGAAAAATAGAGTTATGAGACATGAGGAAGCGATTAATATTATTAAAAAATTGCTAATTGAATTAAAAGGAGGAATAATGTATATATTTAGGGAAGCAAATGTGCTGGCGGATAAATTAGCGGAAGAAGGTAGGAGAAAGGGGGACCATGAGTTTGAAGGGTATGAAATTTATGATAGGTTCAAAGGCTTAATATACATATACAAAATAGGTTTTCCATATATCAGAATTAAAAGTTTAAGGAGTAAGACTATTTAACTTAAGAGATAGGGGACTCAAGGCTTGTGAATTTAAGTTGTTTATTCTAATTTAAATAATTCCTGCTTGTAGATCTTGTTGCATTATTACTTGTGTTTGTAGTACTCAAATAAATTCATCACTTTTCTTGAGTAGAATTTACGAAAATTTCCGTCGCTAATGTGTCGCTAAATCCATTGCTAAATTATGGATTTTTTTCCTCCTCCCTATCCTGGCTTTAACTCATGCCTTCTACCCCACCCAGAGGTTGTCTCTGCATCCACTTTTCTCTGCCTTTAGCTCCTTCCTACTCACAGAAAACCAAAAAATAGAAACAAAAAAGACCACAAACTAGCTTTCCTGTTCTCTGTTCACCCATCCTCTCCTCTTTCTACCTTGCTCTGCTCCCTCTCTCTTCTGTGCACTCTTGCTCATCCCCCTACATTCCAAACCACTGACAAATCATACTAATAAAACCTACCTACCCTTTTCCCTACTCTCCCTTCCCCTATAGCATATACAAAATCAAAGGGCCTTGTTCCATAGCTTGAGCTCTTCCCTCCATGCATAACCTGTCTAAGTAACTAAACACGTGCAAACAAAAAGTTAGAGGTGAATTTACATGCCAAACAGTCTCATAGCCACCCCTCAGGACAAGAGCTACTCTTGAACTTACTTGGGACTTTAACCTGAAATTATATTTAGCAATTGCAAAATAAATACGAAAGCAACACAACATATAAGCTTACCTTTCATCCTTTCCCCCTATATTCCTACTTTATTAATATTTATTGATTTGAATTCTAATATAAGGAAATCCTATTTTATATAGCCTTATTAATCCTTTAAACTTGTTTGGAATATTCTCCCCATCAAATTCTTGAAATCCTTTCTTAATCCCTTCTGCTAATTTATATGCAGGGTGTTTGCCCCTCTAAACGTGTGTATCATTTTGCTATTAAGTTCTATCAGTAACTTTCTGATTTTTTCAATTTTCCATTTGAAACTCCACATTTCTATTTTTTTGTGGCTAGATCCACTAATAAAATTGAGTATACTTGGACTCATATATTTTGAAATCTATTATTTTGCAGATTTATAGCCCTTTATGCAAGGCCATAATCTCTGTATGCAAGGCTGATGTGGCTATCCCACTCATTGAAAAGGCTTTCATAACCATTCCTTCCTCGTCTCTTATTGCTCCTCCTTTTTCTGCCACACCCATATCTCTTTTGAAGCTCCCATCCATATTAAGAGTTAATGCACCTTGAGGTGGCTTGCTTCAAATGAATGTTTTTATATATGGCAATTTCGTTCTAATAGTTGCAAGCCCCCATGCCTTCTTTACATATTAGAAGAAAAAAAATAGAATAATAATAAGAATAAGAAGAATAAGAAGAATAAAAAAAATAGAAGAATAAGAAGAATAAAAAGAATAAGAAAAAAATAATAAGAAGAATAAAAAGAATAAGAAGAATAAAAAGAATAAGAAGAATAAGAAGAATAAGAAGAATAAGAAGAATAAGAATAATAAAAAGAATAAGAAAAATAAGAAGTATGAGAAGAACAAGAAGAATAAGAAGAATAAGAAGAATAGAATAAGAAGAATAAGAAGAATAAGAAGAATGAGAAGAAAAAGAAGAATAAGAAGAATAAGAAGAATAATAAGAATAAGAAGGATATGAAGAAAAAAAAGAATAAAAAGAATAAAAATAATATGAAGAATATTAATAATAAGAAGTATAAAAGAATAATAAAAAAAGAAAAAAACTAAAATAAGAAAAATTAGAAGAAAAAAAAATAAAAAAATATGACAAATCAAAGAAAGAATAAAAGAAGAATAAGAAGAATAAGAAAATTAAGAAGAATAACATGAATATGAATAATAAGTAGAATAAGAAAAATTAAAAGAATAAAAAGAATACAAAGAATAAAAGAATGAGACAAATAAAAATAAAAAAAATAAAAAAATAAAAAGAATAAGAAGATTAATAAGAATAACAAGAATATGAATAATAAATAGAATAAGAAGAAAAATAAAAATAAAAATAATAAAAATAAGAATAAGAAGAATAAGAAGAATAAGAAGAATAAGAAGAATAAGAAGAAAAATAAGAATAAGAAGAATAAAAAGAATAAGAAGAATAAGAAAAATAAAAAGATTAAGAACATAAAAAAGAATAAGTAAAATAAGAAGAATAAGAAGATTAAGAAGAATAAGAAGAATAAGAAAAATAAAAATAATTAGAAGAAAAAAGAAAAAATAAGAATTAGAAGAATAAGAGAAAAAAGAAGAATAAGAAGAATAAGAAGAATAAGAAGAATAAATAAAATAAAAAACATAAAAATATTAAAAAGAATTAGAAAGATAATAGGAATAAAAAGAATATGAAGAATAATTAGAATAAGAAGAGTAAGTAAAATAAGAAGAATAAGAAGAATAATAAGAATAAGTAGAACAAAAAGAATAAGAAGAATATAAAGAATAAGAAAATTAAGAAGAATTAGAAGAAAAGAAGAATAAAAAGAATAAATAAAAATAAAAATAAATAGAATAAGATATTAAAATGAATAAGAAAAATATTAATAATTAGTATAATAAGAATAATAATAATAAGTATAATAAGAATAAGTAGAATAAGAAGAATAAGAAGAATAAAAATAAAAAAGAAGATTAAGAAGAATAAGAAATAAAAAGAAGATTAAAAAGAATAACTAGATAAGAAGAATAAGAAAAATAAGAAGAATAACATGAAAAAGAAGAATAAGAATCATAATAAGAATAAGAGAAAAAGAAGAATAACTAGAATAAGAATAAGAATAAGAATAATAAGAATAATAATAGGAAAAATAAATAAAATTAGAAGAATTAAAAGATTAAAATAATATAGAAGTAAAATAAGAATAAGAAAATTACGAAAAATAATAATTAAAATAAAAAGAATAAATGGTAAGAGATGAAAAAAAAAAAAAAGAATAGATATGAATAATTAGAAGAATAAGAAGAATTAGAAGAAAAAGAAGAAAAAGAGGAAAAAGAAGAATAAATAGAATAAGAAGAATAAGTAGAATAATAAAAAAAGAAGACTTGAAGAATAAGATGAATAAGAAGAATAAAAAGAATACGATAAATAAGTTGAATAAAAAGAATAAGAAGAATAATAATCATAAGAAGAAGAAAAATAAAAAGATTAAGTAAATAATTAGAATAAGAATAATAAGAAAATAAGAAGAAAATAAAAATAAGAACTATATGAAGAATAAGAATAATAGAAGATAAAATAATAAGAAGAATAAGAAAAATTAGAAGAATAAGAAAAAAAAAGTAGAATTTGAAGAATAAGATGAATTAGAAGAATAATATGAATAATAAGAATAAGTAAAATAAGAAGAAATAGAAGAACGTTAAGTATAAGAAGAATAAGAAGAATGTTAAGAATAAGAAGAATAAGATGAATAAGTAGAAATGTAGAATAAGTAGAAGAATAAAAATAAGAAGAATATGAAGAATAAGAAGAAGAAGAAGAAGAAGAAGAAGAGAAGAAGAATGAACATAATAATAGAAAAGGAATAATATGAAGATAAAATGAATAGGAAGAATAAAAATAATAATTATAATTAGAAGATTAAAATCAAAATAAAAAATGAATAAATAGTTGAATAAGAAAAATAAGAAGTATAAGATGAATAAGTAGATTAAGAAAAATAAGAAGATTAAGAATAATAACTAGAATAAGAAGAATAAAAAGAATAAGAATAAGAAGAAGAGTAAGATAATAAGAAGAAAAAATAGAATAAGAATAATAAGAATAATAAGAATAAGAAGAATAAGAATAATAAAAAGAATAAAAATAATAAAAAGAATAAAAAGACTAAAAGAATAAAAAGATTAGAAGAATATATAAATAAAAAAGAATAAAAAAAATAAAAAAAATAAAAAAAATAAAAAAATAAAAAAATAAAAATTATAATAAAATTAATAAATAGTAAAAGATGAAAATAAAATAAAAAGAATTTAAGAATTAGAAGATTAAAAAGAATAATAAGAAAAATAGGAATAATAAGAAGAAAAAGAAGAATAAAATATATAATAATCATTAGAAGAATATGAAAAATAAAAAGAATAAGTAAAATAATTAGAATAGAAGAATAAGTTGAATAATAAAAATAAGAACAATATGAATTAGAAGAAAAATAATAAGATAAGAAAAATAAGAAGAATAAGAAAAATTAGACGAATAAAATAATAAAAAGAATAAAAATAATAATAAGAATAATAAGAATAATAAGAATAAGAAGTAAAAGAAGAATAAGAATAAGAAGAAGAAGAAGAGAAGAAGAAGAAGAAGAATAATAATAATAATAATAATAATAATAATAATAACAAGAAGAAGAAGAAAAAAAAATATAAGATTAAGAATGAAAAGAAGAAAAAAATAAGAAGAACAAAAAAAAATAAAAAGAAGAATAAGAAGAAAAAGATGAATAAAAAGAATAAAATGAAAAAGAAGAATGAGAAGAATAATAAGAAAAATAAGAATAAAAGAATAATAATAAAAATAAGAATAAAAAATAAAAAGAATATGAAGAAAAGGAAGAAAAAAATGAAATTAAATAAAAAGAAGAATATTAAGAATAAGATGAATAAAAAGAATAAGAAGAATAAGAAAAATAATAATAATAAGAAAAAAAAGAAGAAAAAGATGAATAAGAATAATAAAAAGAATAAAAAGAATAAGAAGAATAAAAAGAATAAAAAGAATAAAAAGAAAATGAAGAAAAAGATGAATATGAAGAATAAGTAGAATAAAAATCAATATAAATATAAAAAGAATAGGAAGGATAATAAAAATAATAAAAATAATAAAAATAATAAAAATAATAAAAATAAAAATAAGAATAATAAGAATAAAATGAATGAGAAGAATGAATAGTATAAGAAGGATAGTAAGAATAGTAAGAATACGAAGAATAGGAAGAATAAGAAAAATAAGAAGAATATGAAGAATAAAAGAATAAGAAAAATAAAAAAAATAATAAGAATAAGAATGTAAAAAGAATTTGAAACATAAGAAGAAAAAGCATGATTACAAGAATAAGAAGAATAAGATGTATAAGAAGAATAAGAATAAAAAAAAGAATATGAAGAATAAGAAGAGTAAGAATAATAAGAAACTTAATAAGAGTAAAAAGAATAAAAAGAATATTAATAATTAGAAGAAAACAAGAATAAGACGAATAAGAATAATAAAAAAAATATGTAGAAAAAGAAAAATATGTAGGATAAAAAAATGAGAAGAATAAGTAGAATATAAAGAATAAGAATAAATAAAAGAAAATGAAGAATAAATAGAAAAAGAAAATAAGAAGAATAAAAGAATTAGAAGAATAAGAAGATTTACAAAAATAAAAGAATAAGTAGAAAAGAAAAAAAAGAATAAGAAGAATAAGATGACTAAAAAAATAGAAGAATACAAAGTATAAAAAGAAAGGAAGATAAAAAAGAATAAGAATAATAATAATAATAATAATAAGAAAAATAAGAATAATAAGAAGAATAAGAATAATATTTTGATTAATTAGAATAATAAGCATAAGAAGGATAAGAAGAATAAGAAGAATAATAAGAATAATTAGAATAAGAAGAATAAGAAGGATAGAATGATAAAAGAATAAGAAGGAAAAAAGAATGAGAAGGATAGGAAGAATAAGTATAATAATAAGATATGAAGAAAAATTAAGAATAAGAATAATAAAAAGAATAAGCAGAATTAGAAGAATTAGAAAATAATAAAAGTAAGAAGAAGAAAAAAGAAAATAGAATAAAAGAACAAAAAAAGAATAGAAGAATAAGTAGAATAAGAAGAATAAGAAGGATAAAAATAATAAGAAAAATAAGTGGAATAAAAAGAATAACAAGAAATAAAATAAAAGAAGAATAAAAAGAAAGAAAAAAAATAAGAAGAATAAAAAGAATAAGAAGAATAAGAAGAATTAAAAGAATAAGAAGAATTAAAAGAATAATAAGAATACAAACATAGATGAATAAGAATAATAATAATAAAAAGGTATATAAGAAGAAGAATAAAAACAAGTAAAAAGATTAATAAGAATAATAAGAAGAATAATAAAAGTAAGAAGAATAGAAGAATAATACAAAGTAAGAAGAATAAGAGCATAATAAGAATAAAAAAAAAAGAAGAATAGAAGAATTATAAGAATTAGAAGAAAATAAGAATAAGAAAAATAAAAGGATAAATAGAATAGGAAAAATATGTAGAATAAGAAGAATAAAATGAAATAAAAAAGAAGAAAAAAAAGAACGAGAAAAATAATAAGAATAAGATGAATAAGAAAAAAAAGAATAAGAAGAATAATAAAAATAAGAACAAAAGTAATAAAAAGAGTAATAAAAGAGTAATAAAAAGAATAATAAAAAGAATAAATAAAATATTACAAAAATAAAAAGAATATGAATAATAAAAAAATAAGAAGAATTATAAGACAGAAGAATAAGAAAATTAGAATAATAGAAATAATAAGAGGAATAATAAGAAGAAAAAGAATAATAAGAATAAAAGAATAAGAAGAATTACAAGGATACGATGAATAAGAAAAATTAGTAGAATAAGAAGAATAACAACAATAAGAAGAATAATAAGAATAATTAGAATAAAATGAATAATAAGAATAAGAAAAATAAGAAGAATAAAAAGAATAATAAGAAAAAGAAGAATTAGAAGAATAAGTAGAATTAGAAGTATTAGAAGAATAAGCAGAATTAGAAGAATTAAATGACAGAGGATTTAGAATAATTTAAAGAATAATATAAATAAAAAGAATAAATGAATTAACAACTTAGAGAATAAGAAACTATTAGAAGAATAAGATGAATAAGAAGAATAATATGAATAAGAAGAATAAGAAGAAGATGATGAATAATAAGAATAGAAGAATAAAAGAATAGAAGAATAAGAAGAATAAGAAGAATAAGAAGAATAAGAATAATAAAAACAATAATCAGAATAATTAAAATAAGAAGAATAAGAAGGATAAGAAGAATAATAAGTATAATTAAAATAAGAATAATAAAAAGAATAAGAAGAATAAATAGGATAAGAAGAATAAGTAGAATAATACAAATAATAAGAATAAAAGAATAAGAAAAATTAGAAAATTAGTAAAAAAAGAAGAATGAAAACAATAAGAAAATAAGAAGAAAAAGAAAAATAAGAAAATAAGAAGAATAAGAAGAATTACAAAAAAAAAGAAGAAGAATAAGAATAATAACAAAAATAAGAAAAATAAGAAGATATAAAGAAAAAGAAGAATAAAAAGAACGAGAAAAATAAGAAGAATAGGAAGAATAATAATAGAATAAGAAATAAGAATAATAAGATAAGAAAATTGAGAAGAATAA
>JAREIK010002953.1:0-68531 GCA_029783825.1 Sapria himalayana
TATTAAACTAGCCTCTCCCTGCCCCTCGCCCTCCCTTTTCCTCACCCTATCCCTAGCCCTCGACCCTAGCCCTCGCCACTAGCCCTCGCCACTAGCAATCGCCCTCGCCACTAGCCCTCACCCTCGCCACTAGCCCTCGCCCTCCTCCCTCTCCCCTCGCCCAGTCTGTCCTCACCTTTCGCCCCTCTCTCCCTGCGCCCCTTTCCACCTACCCCGTCTCCATGAGCCTCCTTTGTGGTGCTCATCGTCGAGCTCTCGGGAGCTGGAAGCTTGACGGCGCGTCCTTAGGTCGAAGTAGATGGAGCTACGACTGCTGACGCTACCTATAGGCGTTCGACCCCCATGGAGCTCATCGCGAGCTCCAGGAGGACGTTACGTTGCTCTCCGGTCGAGCTCTAGAGCGCGACCACGAGCTCTGGGAGATCGAAGGAGCTCGTGGTCGAGTCCTTGTAGCTAGCCTAGAGCTCCATCGAGCTAGGGAGTTCGAACGACGAGCTCGATGGACCTCTCGTCGTGCTCCTAGAGCTCGATAGAGCTCGACGCCGAGCTCCTGGGGTTCGACCCATAGCTCCATGGAGCTCATCGTCGAGCTCCATGAGCACGACGTTGGAGCTCGACTGAAAGCTCCATCGAGCTCGTCGTTCGAGTTCCCGGGGCTTGATGGAGCTTTCGGTTGAGCTACATGAGCTCGATGGAGGGTGACCCCAAGCTCCTAGAGCTCGAATGAGCTCTCGGTCGAGCTCCAAGAGCGCGATAGCGAGCTCTAGGAGATTGATGGAGCTGGTGGTCGAGCTCCATTAAGCTCTGGGAGAGAGTGAGGGCCAATGGGAGAGGGACAATGGGAGAGGGCGAGGGTAATTTAGGATAAACATAATAGAGTACATTAAATTTAAATATTTTAAGATTTTGGTGATTTTTTTTCAAACTAAAAAAGATAAGTTTTAATTTTTAAATTTTTCTGGGGGAGCACCCCAAAACATAATTCCTTCAAAATATTTTAAGTAATAAGAAAAATTAAATTAAACTTAAAATAATAACTTGGTGTCTCATAAAAAAACTTTTAAAAAGTTAAATTTCTCAGAAAAATTCACGAGAAGTTTTTATGTATGTATATATATATATATGAGATATATATGACACCCATCCAGTTACAACTTTTCATGAAAATTAATTTTATTGAGAAATAGTCTCTGAATAATTATTAACATTCTTGAAAGGTGATTCTTTCGAGAGATTATGAACTACTGATTGCATGCTAGTTTCTGATAATTATTTTGTTGAATATTCAGGAACACATTTCAAGCTGGATTCATGTGATTCTTAACATGGTATTGTGTATGCTCATTTCATTTAATGCGAGAAAATCCACACATGATTAAGCATGCAGGTAATATAATAACATGTTAATTATTTTGTGCAGGAGCAAACCTCTGCAAATATGGGAAAAAGAAGCTTAGTAGCACTATCGTAAACTAATATAGTTATCCCATTAACTTTCTGCGAAAGATATATCCACAGTACGGTATGGAGTAATAAATGTTTTTACACAAACGGACATTGGTCAATTTGGTGGTGAATGCATTTGTTCAAATTTATAAAAGTAGCAACTTAGTGATGTCATATAGACTTGGGGGTTACTAACTGTGTCCCGGTGAGAGACAATTTCATAATACTAACTAGTTTGCATTTTTAGTAAATAGATTTGTCCCTCCTATGTCAGATTCATGGTCTTGCCCATTGTTGAAATAACAAGTTTTTTTCCCACGAGGAACAAACTCGTGTAGTGTGCTTTTTAAAATGATAATAATTTGCTAATCCTTTTTGATTGATTTGTGTTATTCAAATGAATGAGTTTGTGAACTCACTTATAAGTGATCTATTTCTTTTGCATGTCTATTCAATTATGAATCTTAAAAACTCATGAAAATGTGTTTAATTTTTTAATTTATTTCTTGTACTACTAAAAATACTTATATTCGAGTCATTTCAATTTGGTCCAGCCCAATTCAATCCAATCTGGGGGTTACTAGATGATGCCACAAACAAGAGTACTTTGATGATACTTGGAACTTATTTTGTTGAAGCAAAATAATTCAGACAATAGAATTGTGCTAAGATGAAACTAATTGAGGATTGATAACTGAATATGAAAATTAGCTAAAACACACTCTAGTCTTCATCAAATAGTTGCAAGATGCCATAGCCAACATTGGTGATTAATGCCAATTAATGATGGTTATTTTGTCATCACTACAATAATAATTAACTGCTTTATGTAACAATTTTAGACATCAAAAGATAAACTCAGTAATCATAATTAACACAAAATGCTTCTATATAATGGGTCAATGAATTGGCATAACTCATATGCTACGTACTCTCATTAATAGTGTTATAACAACAAAAAAAAGTAAAAAATACAAGTGCATAAATGCAAACTATAATATTCTCTGTCAAGTTGATATATACAAGTCTATAATATTATGTACTTGGTGGAAAGAAATATGAACTAAGGTTTCTTCAGTCTTAGCGAAGATGTTAGTTAGTTATTCTATTATCCGAATATATATTATAGTATTAGTCTTATTCTATATCTTCTTTTCAATAAAGAAATAATCTATTTCTATATATTTTATCTGCTCGCTAAATATTTGATTTTATGTTATATATATTTTTATGATTATTATAGAAAATAATAGTAAAAGAATAAATTAGATATTTAATATTTTTGAATGTGTCATATCTAATGTACTTTATGAATAATAATAAGTATTGCTTTGAATTTTATCTTTGTACTGGATCTCAAATTAATTCTTTGCTTTTTATATTTTTAAGAGATTAGATAATCTTAAAGAAAAATATAAAAATTATGTTAAGATTAATTTGTCTAGAAGAATTAAAGAAATAAATAATTATACTAGTTTAATATGTTATATTTAGTTGAATAATAATTGACTAATTTATCTTTCCTATAATTTTTTTATAAGTAGTGCAGTCGATCAAATATATTATATTAGAAGTAAAATCAATACCTAAATCAAAAAATATATTAATTGGAGCACAATTAAAAAGTTCAACTCATGCAAGAGTATAATACTTATACCTAATTTGTGATATGATAATGTTTCTCCTAGAGCAAGTAAGTTTTATATAAAGAAAATAGTTGATTCTCTCAAGTTTATTTCTCTAGAACTATAACTTAAGGTATTTCTTGAGTTGAGACTTGAGTGATCTCACCTCATCATCATACATAACCATAATATCATTAACGTATACAATGAACAAAAATACGCTATCATTAGGGCTCATATGGAATAATAAAAGAAAAACCAATAATACATGGGTAAATTAATTGAGATTTTTATCTGTGAAAATATTATAAATCAAACTCTTCAAGGTGGTTGCTCCATATACACTCTCTTCAAGGTTATTGTAAAAAAAATAAATTTCACATCTAATTATTGTTTAATTTATTTGTGAGATATAACCAATAAAATATAATTTGTACGGAGATAATCTTAATTATTAGAGAGCAAATTTTATGGTAGTTCATAATAAATATTTGAGTGAATTCTTTTGTTATAAGTTTTACCTTGAGGTGATTCACTTTAAGGCAAATGTTACCCAAACATTCTTCTATTTTTGCTAATTAGATATTGGTCCTCATTTTTAGATAATACCTTTGGAACATTTTCCTTCGTGGAGCCTCACTCATCTAATAATATTTAAGAGAGAATAAATAAATAAATAATTAGCAACAAACAAATAATTAGTAAAACTAAAAATTAATTGAGTCACCTTCTATTCAACTCTTTGAATTACTTATAGGCCAATCATTCTTTCTGAAAATTATGTTTCCTTATATCATAATTTTTTGAATAATTACAATATGAAGAAAAAAATTAATTATCAGAACATAGAGAGAATGTCAACATGCATTGTTGATTTCTTCTATTTTTTGCTCAAAAAAAAGTAAAAAATACAATATAGATATTAAATAATATAGACTACAAACATAAACAGCTTTAATTGTATCATATACATGGAACTCAATCTTGTTCGCTTGAATAATATAACAATAACCCTTCATTCTAACATATAATTGTCAAACATTAAATCATTTGATACTTTTATGATGATCAACATCTTTTATATTGATTTATGCTATTGTTTGGTACTCCATATCAATTGAATTTACAGTATTATTTGACAAATATTTAATATTATGTTTGTATATATTTGAGTATTTATTAGACAAATTTCATAAAATATATATATTGAAGGAATTTTATGAATATTAGTAAAATCAAAGTTATTTTGGATAAAATTAATGGACTTGATAGAATACTGACTCGAAGGAGATAAAAGGGATGGAGAGTCGTAATATTTTCCATGTTATGATTTAGTTACACCTTCTACAATCTTATGGAGTAATTGGAGCATTTTTTTGGGCACAACTATATAATACTAGTCATGACTATATTTATATTTCATGACTCAACCACTAAGTTGATATATTATTTCCACTATGCAACATAGTCTTTAGCATTATAATAATTCATTAGAGTTACAGCTATACTGTCTATAAAAAACAATAAAGGTTGTGATATTATTTTTTATATCATGGTAGCCAAGTATCCTATTACTATAATTAGTCATGATGATTTCTATTGCCACAACTTATTCATAACAAAGACAAAATTTTAATTATTTTGAGTCATGACAATATTTCCTACCATGATTTTTCATTTCAAAAAATATGAATTCTAGTCACGAATTTTCTAAATCTATGACTTCTTGCTCATGTGAAAAAATACTAAAGTTGCATTCATTTCAAATATCTTGACTTTGTGTTTCAGAGAGTAAATACATTATTCATAGAAATCCCCAAAGCTATGATAATTTTATCCAAAGAAAAAATCAAAGCCGTGATAGTTTCCAGTGCCATGCTATTGCATTTTAAAGAATAGATATATCAGTCATGATCATTCTAAGAGCCACAATAATTTTTTATAGAGAATACATTAAAACCACAATCATTCTTAATGCAATAATTTTATATTCCATTTCTAAAGAAAATTTGTCTAAATCATGATATTCTCAATGAAATAATAATTTGCTCCAGATAAATATTACTTGAATCGCAACATTTGTTGTCACTAAAATTTTTCTACTTCAAAGAAGATGCAAAGACATAAGACATTTGTAACTTCAAGCCAGTCCCATGACTTATTGCTTAAAGCATCACATGAGTCTTAAAAGTATAAAAGTAACACTTAAGAAATTTATAGAAAAAGAAGAAGATGAGAATATGCATTAAAACCAAGAGCACACAAAAACACTAGGTAGTTTAATTCTATCCTCCTAATTAGAGGTAGATCCAAAGTAAACAAGAGTAATATATAGTTGGAATTATATTTTGAGACTTAAATCCTCACTAAGTTTTTATTAGGTATTCTCAATTTTATGAGATACCTCTCAAAATATTTTATATGAAGTTTTTCTCAATGTTAAACAAAATTAAAATCTATCGTTAATTTTAAGATGATTTGATTTTATAAACTTTATGTTCGTGATATTGTTATGATTTTGATGGTAATTGCTATTGATATTATTTAAAATTGACATTTAAGGTCTGTACCATGTTGCAGATTTATGCGTGTTGGCTATGATCGATAATGACATGTAAGTCATGAGATATATTTACCTGATATGCTAAGAAGGAAGAACAACCCCTCCATGAGATGTTTCTCAAAATATTTTACATGAATTCTTCCTTAATATTAGGTTACTTTGAAAAATGGGGTTAATTTTATGTACAATTGAATGGTAATTTGATTTCATAAAATTTTATGTAGGTGGTAATATTATGATTTTGATGTTTATTGATTATGATACTATTTAGAACATAAATTTATGGTTTGTATTATATTGGAGGTTTTGTGTGTTGGCTAAGATTGATGATGATATGTAAATTATGAGACACATTTACATGGTAAAGTAGAAGTAAGTGACAATCTTTTTAATCTTAATACATGAGATCCACCTATATGTAAAAACTCATAATTTGGCAAGTTTAAGCATTATGAGTATGTTACTTATGAAATCAAATTTATGAACATATTTATGACTAATTTATTTTGCATATTCTAGAGTAATGTGTTGTTAAGCAAAACATATAGTTTGAGATTTCACCATAGCATGAAAGTTATATATCACTTATGATAGATAGTGATAGGTATGTCATGAGTTACATGCGATTAGAAAAGATTCATATGGTGGTGTTAGTCTCATTTTCTCTTGCATGACTTACGATGGTGAGATTAATGGAAAAAAGTATGTCAATTATCGAAAGCTTGATACTTATAAAGTATAAAGCACAAATGTATGTAGTACTTAATTATTTGTCTTTGAGATATTAGAGGTCAGAAAATATATATGCATACTCGAAGTAGTACACAACTATAATGAATAAACATTATAGACATGTGAATGACCTAAGTATGGAATGACAAGTGGTCCATGTTGTGAAATATTTAGTACACAACTATAAGGAAATCTTTTTTAGTTGTGATAGTCTATGTTTGATAGCAACATTGTATGCCAAGAAGACACGGTCTATTTTAATAATTACTTACAATTTATTCGACAAATGATTATGACACTACACAATTACTCAAATAATATTATCATAACAAGGAAATATATAAATACAAGAGTAAGTATTCTTTCGAAAGATTAATTCTATTTACTCAACTTGGGCATCAATTGTTTCACCATTGGTTAATCAAACTACATATATAATTTATGTGAGATTAATATCTAGACATAAGTTTACTTTTTACTTGTATAACTCATATATTTATAGAACTTAATTGTACCATTATTCATGAATCAATCTTAAGCAAACCTCTAATTGGTACAACAAAGAATGGTAGTGCATGACTAATTACTATAATTCAAGAATTGAGACATATACTAATCAATAAAAAATATCACAAGAAGATTTACAAGAAAGTTGTTAAGACTTGATTTGTTTTGTTGGAAAATATTTAAATGTATTATATCCTTCATATAATTCATCTTGTAAGTGCTTTTAGAAGTTATCACCAAATTACTTGCCAACCAATATGTATTATAGGTTTTAATATATTTTGATTTATTTCAAAAGAAAGTAGTTTTTTATGTTGCTCAATTGCAATAAATTCTCCATAATTAAACACAATACCAAAGGTATCTTTCTCATTGAATGATTTGGTAAAATGAAAGTTCGAGTTGAACCTTTTGAATGAGTCAAGCGATAATTTGTTGAAACCTTGTATCTCTTTCATAGTGTTTCCTTTTCATACTTGAGTAGAGAATAATTGAAGAATGTATTGTAGCTAGTATAAAAAACAAATTTTTTAACATGTTATTATATATTATCATACTTTTATGTTCGTTAAGAGAATTTAAGGTAGGACTTTCATGGATGAAGAATCACTAATTATTTTCTCTTCTATATTTAATTCATTGAGAAAACTCATTTGCTATCTCAAACTCCTTTTATCAATTTATCTTAATCCATTATTTTTCTAGGATTGAAATTTTTGTTATGTGATAGGTCTTCCTAGATTATGCTACTCGTATATCTCTTGCTCATATATGATATATGTGTTACAACTTTTGTAATACTCAATTTTGAAGTAAATAGTTTATTTTCATGTCAGTGAGAATGCATCTTTTTATTTTCTTCATCTAAGCACAACATACCTATATTTTCATGTTTGATACATGCAAAATGTATTTTTTTCATAATGAATAACCTCATCCAATGGCTAAAGAGGCTTCATTTGCATATCTAATCAGATACAAAAATTGTGTTTGGAATATTTCTTGCTTTAATTTCTTCCCAAGTATTTAATAATATCTACATGCATAGAAAGGTAAAAATAAATAAATGTATATGTTTGTAAAAATGTTTATGTTTATATATTTTATTACTCTACAAACATAACAAAAATATAATAACATTTGCAAAAGCATATAAATGTAAATACATTAGTAAAAATGATTGTAAAGACATGAATATTTGTAAAAGTATTTACATTGATATGTTTGTATGTTAATAAATATAAAATATTGTGGTCGCAAGTACATTCATTTATGTGTCATTGTACTTATAGGAATAATATCAATAATTATATGCTGAACAAACCATTATACTTTACACGCTGAAAGAATTCATAGTCTCACCTTGGATCATCCTAAACCAATAGAAGGATGGATGCTTGAAGAACACAATTATGAAAAAAGATTCAATTTATTTTCATGGACATCAATGCATACCAACATTTGATTGAATAGTATCTATGTAAGTATAGCTTTGCTTGCAATTAACAAAATCCGTATTGAGTGGGAAGTATAGTAACCAAAGAGAAGAGAAACATTAAAGTTGGCCTAACAATCCACCCAAGTTAAGATGCTTCCAATGTTAAAGATAAAATTCCTAACCCAATTATAATAGTTATTATATGAGCACATGAAATCCACACATTCCCTATTGTAATAAAAACATAACACTCACACAGACAGACACACACACACACATACATGGTAATGAAGATTTATTTTGGAATGGAATAGAGTTATGGAAGAAACCGGCATGTTTTTTTCAAAAAAAAAGTGTTCGTGTAGAAGCCATGAAAGTTATTTAAAATAGTTTTTCTATTATGTTTATAAACCTAAAAACATATAAACATTAATATTTTTAGTTGTTTTTACAAATTAACCAAAATTATTCGTGAATTAAAAATGCATTCATGAGTAAAATGCTAATTATAGGTTATATATATTCTTAGTTTAATCATATTTCATGTAGGACAAATCAATCAAACAAATCAATAAACAAGTCAAAAATGACTCACTACTTGCCGTGTATGTGCATGCCATTTTCATTATGGAGTGGCTATTTCCTTTTTTTAGTAGGAAAATAATGAAACAAATATGCCCTTATCTCTCTTTCACATCAGTCCTAAACCAAAAAGAAATCCCAAGATAGAATATGTGTTCACATTATATAAATATCAAGTATGTGTACAATCCAAAGGCATGCACATATAATCCTTTCATTTTTTTTTGATTTTGTTTTGTTAAAAGAATTATGGTGGGTGCGCAACTACTTGTATAGATGCCCTTGTTCATTTATTTGGATTTTTAGTGGTATGCAAAGAGAGAATATGAGATTGTATACATAGATTTTTGAGTAGATTTTATTATGAGTAGATAGGTTTGGTAACATAATCATTATTGTATAGATTTTTATTTCACGCTAAAAATGATGCTTACAATAAACATAATTAATTCTAAGTTATAAGCATAAAAACCACATAAAATAATGATACTTAGAATAAACATCATTAAATAAAAAAAAATTATGCACAATAAGGATGCAGTGAAAAAATATCATTGTATATCATCCAATAATGATGATTACTAAAAGCATCATTAAATAAAAAATTACCGAAAACAATTTTTATTATTGTGTTTATTCATCACTAATATTCTATTTCAAAAATTTTAATGAAATATGGTGCACGAAGATGAATAATCATCAATTCAATAAAACTTTACTCATCATTTACCTTAATTATCATATTGTAATGGACCATATACATCCATGGAGGATGAGAACACTCTTCTAGATTGTGCTAACATTTGTACATGAAAAAAGTTGTAGTTACTTTATGATCTCTTTCATTTTCTTTACTATATAGTTAAAGAAGATGGATGATGAAACATGGATTTTCTAATTATTTTATGATGAGATGTCACTAGCCATGAAGTAAGTTATAGGCATAATGTGTAGTGGAGATTCATGCATAGTAAAGACATACAATAACCTAAATATCAATCTAATACCAAGACATGCATTAATATTTTGAAGGACCAAAATACCAAATCAAAAGTGTCTTTTCTATTCGAAGATGAAAATAATTGGAGATGAATGGGCCTAAATGATAAAAAGAGATGAGGTAAACCGTCGAGGCAAGTCAATACTTGCACAATGTTTTGCTCCATTGATCATAAATTGAAGTATCCTAGTTTTCTAGTGGTGGGGGATATTTGTTGGCCAAGCTAATGTGATTATGAGTTTCAAACCAACTAACAACGTTTATTGTGGTAACATCTACAATTCAAATGGGGGTAACCACTCCAATTTTCTATTAAAGAACAATCAACCATAATCTTTTAAACATACTTCTATAATATAACAAACAATCATGAACTATTTTAAGATAGTGAAAGATTTTGTTGAAAAGTAAGAAAATAAATAATTCTAAGATAAAATTGAAAAACAAGCAATTTAATCTCTAGTATTAAAGAGTTCCACATGGTAGAACAGAAAAAAAAGTTTCTATTCAACCATAGATATATATTAAGGGTATTTAAAACTAGATAGATTTTGTGGCAGCTCCCCCATTGTGTAGAAAGTTAGAGATATTCTTATTTTGAAGACTAGAAAATGATTGGAATAGATAAGGTTGAAAACTCTTTCTAAAATAAAAAAAAAGTGAAAATTCAACCTTTGAGTAACAAGTAGGATTGGTTAAATATTTGAGGCATATGCAAAGTTTCTCAAGGACTTATGCATGGTGAAGAAACAAACACACATACACATAGTATATAATTTGATTTGTTATCTATTTTTTTAACACTATTTTATTTTTTATTTTTTTTATAGTTATAGATATTAATATGTTTAGAGATTGGATGCATGGTATTAGGACAATAATGGGGGTCCTACTGCCTGGTCAGCTCACTACAAGAATTTTTTGAGCATTACCTGGTCCTCTCTGAAGATCTAACCTATTATGTTTTATGTGGAATCCTAATTATTATATATATATATATATCTATAATCATAAGGGTGTGTGTTTTGTTCTTCTTTTCAATCTCATTCTCTCGATTATGTACTAAAATATTTGGGTTAATAAATCTGTAAGTGCTATGTACTTTAGCTACATGTAGCTAGTCCTATTGAAAGACTAATGAATCACGTTGAATTTGGTGTTTGTTGTGGTTTGTGTTATGTTCGTGTTCCTATGGATGTTATGTTATATTCTGGACAATCTAATGATGTTATGTTCAACATAATCACACACATATATATATATATAATTCTAATAATATATATATAATAAGGAATTTATAACTAAATAAGTTTCATAATCAAGTGCAATAGTATAAAATTTGAAGATGCCTAATGATTTCATTGCATGTAAGTGATGTTTATGTTGGAAAAGAAATGTTTGACTTAGGTACAAGTTTGATCCTTTTTGCTTTTTCATTGTACAAGCAAATAAGTTAAAGAAATGTTTCACTTAGGTACAAGTCTGATCCTTTTTGCTTTTTCATTGTACAAGCAAATAAGAAGAAAGTTAAAGCTTACTATTTGGTGTTCAACTCACCAAATATTCTTGAGTATTCTTATATTTTTTTAAATGTGTAAGCATGAGTAGATTATTATAAATAGTCATGAAATAGATAATTTTTTTGGAGATGTTTAGTTAATGGGTAAATTATGGAGCATCATTTCATTTCAACTTCCATTTTTTGTCAGAACATTACTAATAAGTCGTGGTAATATATTTATGTTACAACTCAACGATCTTGTTGGCACAATCTTTTACTATATAATATATTGTTTGTGGTTTTAGTATTATAATAAAACTTTTGTTATACTTATCTTATAATATTAAAATGGATGCGATATTAATTTTACATCATAATAAATATCACACTGGTACTAAAAATTATAACCACTTCTTAGTCATGACATTTTTTTAATAAGGCCTTGTTGTATTAAATCAAAGTTATGATTTTTTTACAAATTCATGGCTTGTTAACTATAGAAATTATCGTGTCAAAATTATTTAGTCAAAATTATAGTAATTATTCAATAATATAATTTTTGGACAAAAATATAAAAAGAGTATTTACTAGAGTATGATTATTTCCCAAAGTCGTGGCTCAAGTCCTCAGAAAAAGGCAAAACTTCAACTTTTATAGTTGGGATAATTATCAGTGTCATGACATCTTTGTAGTGCTGCATCTATAGGACATATGAGAGAAGTCAAGGCTAGCACTGCGGTTTTTCCCAATATTATGATCACTTGATATATATGAAAGATTATTTTTTGCACTGAGGTAATTTTTTAGTGTCGTGATCATATGAAGCACATGAGAGGCATTCCCAATTTCGATGTTATTTCAGTGTCACAATTATATAATAATTAACAAAGACTAATGATAATATCTTGTATATTTCTTAGTATGATGACCATATAATGAATGATAGAGATAAATACTGAAACTATGGTCATTCTCAATATCATGTGGACATTGGCCAACACAAAACTTTATATTTCAGAAAAATTAGAATATATTTCCTAGTCATGACTACTTTCTAGAGTTACGACCTCGAGCTTAAGATATGAAGATTAAAGTCATAATTTTTTTCATAATTTATAATTTTTTATTTAAAGTAATGAAGAAATATTTGATTATAAAAGAGAAATAGAGAGAAATTAATTAAATATTTATTTTATGTCTTCTTCCAAACACCAAGAAAATGCATAAACATAGCTACTACACCCTAAGAGTGATTTTCATACTACCTAGGGGCTCCACAGGCAAACAAAAGACAAAATATAAGTGAATCTCTAGGATTGGAGGTCATGGCTCTCAAATCCCCCTTCTCAAAGATTCATAAATTTATATCAAAATAATATATGGTTTAGGGTTCATGAAACTTTATTTATATAATGTATAAATAGTTTTATATTAATTAATGTGCTTTTATTTAAATTATATTATTTAAATTGGAAGATAAGTGATTAAATAAAAATTGAATTAGGATTTTAACTATTGGTAGGCTTATGCATGTTATCATTAGGAGAATAGTAACACATAATACTTGAGATATTTGTTATTGTAACTCAAGGTGGTAAAAGCCCTTTGAGTTGCATTTACTCATTTGATTCCTACTAGTATAATTTTAGAGAATTATTTATTAATTATGTGAGTATAGTACTTATGAAGTTGAAATTATAAATATTATAAATCATATCAATTCTTTATTTTTATGATATTACAGGCTAGAGAATAAAAGTATACATATGAAATAACTAATAAGAGTAATTGATGAATTATCTAAAATGTATGAGATTATGAATTACTTTCTAAAAAAGATGATTTATTATTATGGTGGTTACATATTGAGGGGAGAACTATAAGTTAATCACTATTTTGAATAGGCTCAATAATGATAATACTCATGTATGTAATTAAAGAAAATAGTCATTATTCAAGAATTAAACAATTATTCTATATCTAAACATAATATCATTAAAATCATTTGAACATATATCACATAAATTTAATAAATAAATTCATGGTTCAAAGATTGAATCTACGATTCAAAATATAATTTGATAGAATTGAGTTGTCTTACTATTGCTTTACCGACCTACTGATATAATCTCTATAGGATAAATATTTAGATGAGAGTCCTATTTACTACTTATATAACTTATGTATTTTTAGATCTTTATTGCTGAGATAAACTTGCCAATATGCTTTTCAAATTCTTCATAATCAATAAATAGCATAAAAAAGTTATAAAATTTGTTGGCATAATTGTTAAGTATTATTTAATTTAGTTAGTTAACAAGAGTTGATATAAATATTCTTGAGAAAAAATAATTTCTTCTAGTAGTTTAGATAATATTAAATTTGTTAAATCTACTCAAATTTAATGGCTAGTTTTGTTATCTTGTTTGAAATGTGATAGTTGTGATTTATATTTTGTTATAGGTTTGCTTGTTTTTAGCACAATTTTATGAGTCAAAATTTTGAGATTGAGCTAACAAAATTAAAAGAACTAGTAGAATAATTTCTAGACAAAAAGCTAATACAATATTTATAGAGATCTGTGGAAGTAATACAAAGCTCCAAGGTGGAAATGAGCAAGCTGTCCAACAATTCACCTACCATTGCACTTTGAGATTATTAGTGACACATAATAATAGATATTTATTTAGGTACTTGAATGAAACTAATGGAATCAAACTATTTTGAGTTGAAATCATATCTTATAGCTATAGGTCTATAGTACAAAGCTAAGATAGAATTTATGAAAGATCTAATCAAAAATAAAGTCACATATGCACCCAACACCACAACTTTTGAGGTACAAAAATAACTTGGCTAAAGAATTATTCAAGATGAAATCGTGACTATGCACAGTGTCATGAATTTGGTATTAAATAATAAAAATAGCTAAAAAAACTAAATGATAAGGTATTTGTTGTGTACATCGCTGTAACATTGGGATTACAAAATAAAATATATGAGCAAACAATAAATCACCCAACTATTAATTATGAAAGCAAAAGGCACACCAAATCAAGATTTAAATAGTCAATTTAATCATTACAAGATAGCAAACTATAAATGTTTTATAATCCAACCACACTACTAAATTATAGATAGACATAGATGGGGCCAACTTGCAGCATAATCAAGTTAATCCAATACAAACTATTGATTCTATAGGACAATTTTCTATTAGAAAAGGCATGTCTCATTTTGATTCTCTTGTAAATACAAAAAATGTACTTACATTTTAAAAGATAATAAATAAATGACAAATGTATTTTTTTAAATGTATATTAATATAGTCTAAATTTATACAGTTAATTTTTTTGTAAGTCAATGCACATTACATATATGAGCTTATACATTAAATAAAATCTAGTTTGTAGAGGAGCTCCTAAAAATGGAAAACATATTAACTAGTAGAATACAAAAAAAAATAGGACATTACTATCTTAAATCACAAACAACTATTACTCCTCTCAATGAAACACTACTAGGAAACTATTTTAAAAAAACTAATAAAAGGCATTAAAATATAATACATTATTACTTTTTAATTAAGTGGCTAGCGATTCATTTTATATAAAAATAATAAGTACTAGCACAACAATCTTCAATTGGAGCACCAATGGTTCTACATAGAATAGTTTTCTTTAAATTAAACCACGCCAACATCTTATTTTGTGATTCTAATTAGTTTAAATGTTTTTAATTATTAATTTCAAATTACATTAAGAACCATTGTCCTCTAGCATAACACTATCAAATAATTTTTATTTCTTTGGTCTTGTTTGTAAATTCACATATTAGTCGTTTATTATTTCAATTACTAACATGAAATTACTAATGAATTATTAATTGGTTAGATTCCCATTTAGTAACCATTCATTAATAATCTAATTAATAAGTTAAGTATTTTATATTGTAATGTTTTTATTTTTAAATGAGTCTTTTTAATTTTCGTAAATGATTTTGCCCATTTATTATGCTCAAATAATAGTGAGATGAAAAATTATTATAAAAATAATTAAAAATTATGAAAACCAAACTAATAAATAAGTTAGTAAGGTTCAACAAAACTTGCACATCAACTTTGACATCTTGAAATACCTTGTAAATTTATATATTTGAAATGTAATTGGTAGAAATTCATGGTCTAATTAGAGTCAAAACTTGTTTTTAAATAATTTCCAACTCATGAGATTTCTTGCTTCTATCGATCTATTTTACAATAATAATTTATCCATCAAAACATTATATTCATTTTTCTTTTGACCACTAAGATTGCTAATACTCATCTCATAGTCAAATTTAGATAAATTATTTTATGTCAACTATCAACTATATTGCCTTAGATTGATTCTTAGATAATGAATGTTATGCCCACCTAGATTACATAGTTCTTATATTAAGCCCACCATCTTTGCTCAAATTACAACATTTTGAAGGATGATCTCAAAGTATTCATAGTTCTTTTTTTCTTCTACTAAATTATTGTTATATTTTGAATTTTTATAGGATTTCTAGATGTTACCCTGTATTTTGTGTATTGTTTTTTTTTGATTCATAGCTTAAATTATTGGAATTGATATATATTAAAAGTCATTTATAATTTCTTTCATGATTTGCATTTGTTTGTAATTTTAATAAAAAAGTTTTTTTGAGTTAAATTATAAAAATACTTCTATCCTTTATTCTGCTTATAAATGATTCATTGTATAAAAATTGACCTACATACAGAAGATTGAATCATCAATACTTGTGAAATATAAATTTATTATTCATTGAATATTCTATTAGTAAGATTATAGTACTAGATTTCAGTAAGTCTAACTTGATATGATGAATGATAAAGTTGTAATTTTTAGTATAGTATATTTGAGTGTATTGAACATGATTAACATAATGTAATTTTATACTAACTTATAAAATAAATTACATTGTAGTTATTATTTGAATATGCTTATTAATAGTTATTTTGATTCATAAATGGTATAAAGTTTTAAAATAGATTTGTAAACTATATAATATGGATAATTTTATTAAGCACCTAATCAATATTAATTACTGATGAAATCCATGTTCTATCAAAAGGATTGATGATACTCATTTGAGAAAGTTTATAAGTTTTGATATTGTTGAACCCTATAGGTGAATATTATTTTGATGGTTCAAATAAGTTAAGTGGAAAGTATCGAGAAAATAATTAGCGGTTAATTGAATTAGATGATTAGTGATGTAATTTAATCAATGAATATTTGTAATCTTAATATATGGAGTTTATTTAGTAATAAGTAATAAAAGGTATAATATATTTTGAATAACTTAGGGAATGTAAGTATAATTTTATAATGATATGAATTATAATTAATATAAATTATTGTGCAAAATAATTTACATTGAATGTCTGATAACTTATTTAGGTTGGGGTCCCTTTGGAGGCTTAATCTAGAAGCAATGAATTAAGTCTTAGAATTTTTAATTATTTAGAATATGTATATATACATGATCAGAACCATTAATTTAATTATAATTGAATAATTTGATTTTACTATTAAATCAAATTATTTGATCTGCATTAAATTAATTATGATTATGTATATTTATATTTATAAAAAATAAATTTAAATCTTAAAAAATAATGGAAACTGAACATATTGGTTTTAATGTAAATTAATGTTTGACTTCTGGTTTAAAGAATATAAATAAAATTGAGACATCGGTTTGACCATGCTAATACAATATAGTGTTGTCATTTTTTTTATATCTATCTAAAACTATGGACATATGGGAGAAGGATGTTTGGCTGAGCCAAGCTTAACTATATCTTTTCTCATAGTATTTATAATCATGTGATTATAATAAAACAACACTAATTAAAACGTATTATTAACTTCAATTTTAATTACCACAACCCTAATGAAATTAGAAATATTTGATTTCACTACAAGAAAAAATATAATTAATGCTAAATGACAATGCTTTCCTAAAGAGTCATTTATGCACATTCAATTAAACATCTTGATATACAATGACACTTCTATCTAGAGTATCATGTTTCTGTTATTCAATTATGTCTTTTCGAAGCATCATTAAAATATAAATTAAGGATGATTCTCAATTGAAGCATCTTTAAGCTCATAGATGATGCTTTATGGAAATAGCATCATCTACTTTCCGGTAATATTATGTTGTTAAAATGTTATCTTTGAATTTGTTCTATTTAAAAATATTAATTTTATTTTTCATTAAAATAATGAATTTATTATAATTAAAATAAAGAATAAAACAATTTAACACCTGAATATTGAATAAAAATTTATCAACAAAATTTCAAAAATTAATATATAATAAATATCTAAATAATTCTTGGAACTATTTACTTATATATATAATAAATTACATAGCTTTTTTTGAAATAATAATTAAATGATCTTTCAACACGAGAATAAAAATTAAGATAATTCATATTAAAATAAACTATAATATATCAAAGCCCTAGTATATGGTGTTAATAATATTACTTATGTAATCTTCATGATTTTTGGAATCATCTTTAATACAATAATTCTCCCCTTTGAAAATCATAAATAACATCAATTTCATTTGTAACTTATAATTCAAAGAAAAAAGAAATAATAAAGTATATTTGTAATAATCAATATGTAACTCATTGTCTCAATTATCTCATTGTCTCTAGCCCATCAATATTAAAACAAACATTCACATATCTTGAGACCATCAATATGTAACTCATTGTCTCTAGCCCATTTGCAAGTTGTAATAATCAATATACACAATTATGCAAGCATTGTAGTGATAACACCAAAACTTGATGGCCAAATTATCTTTGATCAAAACTGACCATCAAAGTCTCAAGGGACTCACAATATAAGTTATTCAACCATCAAGCAATAAAAATGGGTCACCAAATTTTTTAGTTTAAATTTTCCATTCTTTATAGATCTAGTTGAGATAATATTGTGGTTGTGGCCTTGTCTTGGCAACATAACAATCATAAGTTGATATTGATATCATTTCTATATATTGTTTGGCTCACCCAACTTCATGAGGGATTACTTAAGGATCCCTAACCATATATATGATAAAGGTTGCTAGGAAAAATGATCCCACATGAATTGCTTATTTCTCTTGGACTCATGCGCAATCTCTCCTCATAGAATTTCATGACATAGCTATCGATGAGCAACTAGGAGAATTAATGACCTATCATTGATTGATAGAAAATAAGTGTTACACAAGCTTGCATAGTGCTGTAAAACAAAATGCAAAGTGTTACTCAGTTTGCCAACAAACATATAATTCTATCTTGGCACATGAAGGTGTTTTACAACTACTTCTCTAACTTGATTGCATATGGGAGCATATCTCTCTTGCCTTCATAATAGGAGTTCCTTCAAACCAAGGTAAATTAGTAGTAATGTTGTGGTGGATCATTTGGTTAAATATTGGTAAGGGATTCATGGTGAAATTGTTCATCCATTTCTCCTCTTTTTCCAATAAGAATATCTTGTTCTTCATCTCGCTCTCTTCCTCACTTTGAATCCCTTTTATTCTTTTCCTTTTAGCTCATATTTTTTTGTAGTCTTATCTTCTATAGTATTTTTATGTTTTTTTTGATGCTTTCTTTTTTATATCATTCGGATATTTCTCCCTAATTTTTTCTAGATTTGAGAGAAATTTGTACATGTCCTATCCTATTGATTTATCTCACAATTGGACTCATCTTTATGTTTGGGTAGTGGACCTATGCTATTGTTTAGGAGGTGAACTTATCCTAATGGAAAATTTTGTACAGGTCCACTTTCTAATGAATAATCATATGCAATCAACAACCTAATTTTGATATCAGCTTTTATATTTCATTGAATGAAAAATATTTCTCTTTCAATATCATCTGACAATATTCTGGGTGTAGAGAGTGTATCTCTTTCAACATCGTCTGACTCATCGTTAGTTTTGATATCAAATCTCATGATTAGGTTTATGTTATTATTCATGTATATGTTTTATTTATTTTTATTAGTTTTATTATTTATCTTTTTTTAATTTTTGACACTTGACTATAAATAGGAGAAGCAAAGAATTTTGAATTTGTTATTAGTTATTTATTTTATTTATTAATCTAATAATTACTAAAGTAAATAAATTCTAACATAATTATAATGTGTACATTAATTTTATGTGTGCATTAGACATATTTTCGATGTTCTTTTTTATTTTCTCGCATCTCGTAATTGATGCTCATCACATAGATAATATATGTGTTGCATAATATTTAAATTATAAATATTAAAAAAAATATCATAAAATCATCCAAACTCAATTTTAGAGCAAGTAGAGGAGAATAAAGAAGTTTACAAATTAACTATGAAAAATAAAATATATCAATAAGCTATTTGTAGAATTTTGATTATTAAATAAATAATTTTTTAAATTATAATTAGATCATAAATCTGATGTTGTTGGATCCAATTTGACAGCTTCAAATTTTAATTATTATTTATTTATTTTTTTTTATTATGCTCAACATCACATTAACATGCCATAGCCTATCACTATCCTTGTCAGGGTGCTCGAATTGTTGAATCTGAATGGGAAAAAAAGCAACCTTAACAACTCTTTTTTTTTAAATGTCCCATGCTATGGTCTATGCTAGTGTGCCAAGAATGACCACATGAGGCACATGCAGCCCTAACTTAGCATGACACGACTTGTGCCATGGGCTAGCATGACCAAGATCCAAGAATAGCTCTTAACCGTGTTATGTTGAGCTAGGCATAATTGAATTAGTATGAATCTCATGCAGTGTCTGGGTCATCAATATATTTCACATGAATTGATATCTTGTCTATGGTCCTCTCTTCAGGACAAAATAAATTGTTATCTAGGGCCTAAAGATATTTTTCTTGGATGCTCCATTACCCAAAGAAAGTACAAGTATTTAAGATTAGAAATTAATAAAATTTTAATAAGTGAATGTTATTTTTTTATTCATGACTCTTTTTTAATGAGCCTATGAAATATATGAATTCATATATTATATCTGAATTTATCTATCCTCTCTTACCTATAGTCCTATATGGATTATCTGTTATATTCTCATGATTTATCATATCAATGAACAAATTCAAATAAGGAAAGTTTGAAGAGAATAATGTTTCGAGTATGGAGATCTTATTTAGACATATATGATATAGTAATCTACAAATCTTTATCAATACAAACTTATATTAAGCTAGTAACTAGGATATTTGATCACATATAACTTAGAGTCTATACCAAGAGAAAGAGATATAATTAACTTCTTAGACTAAAGATGAGTCTACAAGAGAGTTTTACGATCCTGGACTAAATCCCTTATGACCTTGACCTTATGATCACTTTTCGAAAGGGACCAATGAGTTGGACTTGGTAATCAATTTTACAGGTTATGCTGTAGTAATATTTTTTATTTTTATTTTTTTATTATTTTTTGAAGGCACTAGGGTACTCACGTCTTATATTATGATATTATCTCATGTAAGATCATGACAAATCCTAATGGAAGAGATGCATGTTTTTCACTCTAATGAGATATATGAACTAATACCATGATATTCAGAAAAATTAATTATTATTGTGAATGTTTACTATAAATGTGAGAAGATAAATTATCTTAAGATGAGATTTATAGCAAGGAGATATACTTAAATATTTAGTGTGAACTACCAGGATACTTACTTCCTAGTAGCTAAGATAATCTCGGTGTATATTCTTATATCTCTTATAATATTTCATAGTTAGAAGATATTCTAACTAGACGTGAATAATATTTTTTTTAATGGTGACCATGTTAAGGTGTATATGGATAGTAACTAAAAGGCTTGGCCACTTATTATTTAGAATCTATACCAAGAGATACAGAGACAGACATATCTAGCCTTCTCAGATAAGAGACTAGCCTATTTAGGAGCTAGAGGATTCTATAATCAAAGATCTTTACTCTGTAATTTAATTTCATAGGTTATGTCATGCTCTTGTTTTATATTTTTTATTTTTGTTCTTAATTGTATTAGGATAGTTAAGTCTTATTTTGAGGTATTATTTTATCTTGGATGATAACAAATTATAATTGATGAGATGCATGCAAGTCATTCTAATGGGATCTAAGAACTAGTACCATAATTTTTAGGAAGATTTATTATTATTATAGTGAGTGTTCATTGGGAAGATATGTTTAAATAAGAAGATAAATCATTTTATGGAAAGACTTGTAATGAAGAAATAAACTCAAATATCTGATATAAACTATCAAGAAACTCACTCTCTAGCTATGTTTTAAAAGGCGAAAGCATAAGACGAGACATTTTTGTGTACGTGAGGTGATGTTTCAGCCTTGAGGCATTAAGATGTAAGTTTTTTGTTATAGCTTAAAGCATAAATTTAATAAATTTTAAATTTATTAAATTTTTTATTTTTATTTTATTTTTAATTTAATATTATTTATTAATTTAATACTATTTATTAATTAATATTATTATCAAATTTTAATAAATTTTGATAAATTTTGATAAATTATAAATAATTTTTTTTTAAATTTGCCTTGCCCTTGCCCCTTGCCCTCGCCCTTTTTCTCGCCCTTTTTCTCGCCCTCGCCCTCACCTTCGCCCTTGCTCCCGCCCCTCTCCTCTGCTCCACGAAAAGCTCGTTGGAGCTCTGTCGAGCTCCACGGAGATCACGTGGAACTCCATCGAGCTGACAATTTTTTTTTAATGCCGGAAGACATTTTGTGAATGCTTGGGGTTGAGGCGCAGGTCAAGGCATTAAAAAATGATTTTAAAAACTATGCTCTTAGTGGTCAAGTTAACTTTTGTATGTAATCTTATATCTCTTGCAACTTCTCACAGTTGGAGGATACTCTAACTAGATGTGGAGAATATATTTATTTATCATGATCTTGAGGATGTGGTATATATAGAGTAGTCATGTGAGTTTCAAGCAGTACAGTTTGGTGTAGTTTCTATATTGTGGAGAGTATTATATGGTCTGATGTAGTCATCGAGAGCTTGGTTTGTGAGGTTTTCAAATAACAATTATTTTGTTTAGGTTACATTTGTGTATTATTAACTTTTCTTTAGAAATCACTTAACTCTAAGAGTGTCTTCAGGCACAGTTTCAAATGGACTTTGGAAGGCTTTGATACTTTTTTGATTTGTATTTGACAATTTTATTAGGAGTATCATCTTGTTACAATGATCAAATTAAATATAGTTGATTTTACTACTTATTGAAAAATTATATAAAATATTAACTATTTAACAATTATCAAATTAAATATAACTAGTGTAGTCAATATAGTTAATTATGTTTTATATTTTTCTTTATAAGTTATCCTTAATGTAACTATTCATATATTGATATTTGTAAAGAATTCTTTAAAACTTGAGATCTTCCTTAGGGATCATTTATAGTTAGTATGTATTCATATTTGATTTGGGTACCAACATGCTTAGAAAGAAGATCTAGGATGATGTTTTGGTCTTTTTTTCTTAAAGAATATATTAATTTATAGAAATGTAAAATGCATATAGTTGTTTTGAGATCCAATGTAAAGGTAAAATTCAGAATAATGACTATAATTTTGTGTGAGATACTTAGGATGTTGTATTTAATCAAAGAGATTGAGTTTATATTTTCTTCTCTCATTATTGTATACTATTAAAATCAAATAGCGAGACATAACATTTAATAATGTATTTCATGAATTAACGAAACATATAAAAGTGGATTGTTCCTTCCTCATGGAAAAGATATATGAAAGAACTATTTCTACAACATGCATTCAGATAATTAAGTAGCAGTGAATATCTTTATAAATATTTTGAAGATGTCTCATTTTTTTCCCTCTAAGCTTGATATTTTGGATTTGTATGCTTTAATTTGATGAGGAATATTATAGTTTTTTTATTATTTAGTTTATTTTTTTTTTATTTTTGATAGTAGCACCAGACATGTGGGTTGCCCAAACTATTTATGCTCATTATATATCAACATTTGATGTATGTTTTTCATGTGAATGTTATCATTTTTTTTATCATTTAGATTCTAACATATCTCAAGTCCTAGGTGCTAACTTGTCTTCTTCATATGAGAAATTATGAACAAAACATGTATCCTCAAAAATTTTTGGAGGCAGGCTAAATAACTACTTATATAATGTCGGATCTGAAAGGGCGTATGCTGACAATGGAGATAAGAAGGCTTCCTGTTGTTTGGTAATGTGTGGTTAAAATTATATTTTCTCAGAAATACTTCGAATACTCTTCTTAAATTGGAGTGCATGAGTCATCTTAATTAAATATTTATTCTTCTTTTTAATCATTCTATTTTTAATGTGTATGTATGCATAAAAAGTATGGTATGTGGTGTCATGATTTATGTAGTAAGTATTGAATTTTTCTGACATATATTTTAATATATTATTATTTTTTATCCTTTTGATATTATTATCAAATTGATTTTTTTTATTTTATAAAATGTCTAAAAAATAAAAAATATTTGTTATCCAGCACAAAATAAAAATACTCATGTATATCATGAGTAATCTTTAATAAAAGTAAATAAATATTTCAAGTTCTCTTAGATCAAATTTGTATTAGATTTCTATAAATTTGAATATATCAAATCAAATAAGTTCAGTTAATATGAAGTCATTGATGAATGATTAATTTGAGAATGCACAAATAAAGGATCTAATGCACTTAAATATTTAGACGAAAATCTTACTCTAAGAGAGAATATATATAATTAATTATGCTCAATTTTAAATAAAATTTATTTTATAAACTCTTGATCTTGCAAATAAATATTAGTAAATAAAAAATTAAGTCATTATTAAGTTGCATGAAAAGTCAACTCACTAAAAGTAGACCAATGAGATAAATCAGGAATAAATATGACATTATCAAAAAATAAAAAATTGAGCTGAATATTGTTATATCCAATATTTCTAGAGGATTTAACATTGCCAAAAATATTATTTTTAGAACAAGAAAGAAAAATTTAATAAATAGAGATGATTTCATGAGATATTTATCTGTGAAATGAGTTGTGACTTCTTGTCAATAATTAAAGAGTTTGATTAGTGAATATGAGCGATGAAACTAGTGATACATAAAGAAAGAAAAGTGTATGCTACTAACTTAGAGTTAGAGAGAAATTATATATATTTCTCTTTTATAAATGTCATGATGTATGAATTCTATAAGAACTCCTAGATGGCTCCGATTTCGACAATTAGTTTATCTTCGTGTATTACTTCTGGTTTTTTCTCTAAAAACAACACTCATTAATTGTCTATGGTGTGACCTATTCTCATATATTGTGTATATCGAAATTAATTTCTCTTTCATTTATCTCTATTGTGATTATCTCTCTTTCATACTTAATAATACAAATTAAATTTACCGATTGGAATTAAGATTTTCTCAATTTAAAATCAAAAAAATATAAATCTACTTAAAATCAATTAATTAGGATTTTCAAAACTACTATTGAAATTAGATAAATATTTCCAGATGAATAGTAAATCCTAATTTGAGAGGTTTTTTTGAAATTATATTTTGGGTAAAATCAAAAAATTGAACAATTGAAATTTGAGACTTACCATGAAACCCTAATTTTTTGGGCACCATCAATTGTGCACAATGAATCATGGACCATCACGTACCGGTACTATTGCTCACCATTGCGTATCATGGTGTCAATGCAATGGACATCGATACCTCATCGCACATAGTAGATATGTAATGACTTTACTTAGTGGGGCATAGTGATTGTGTGACCATCCAGCCTGACATGGCATGAATTGGGTACTCAAGCAATGAGATTAAACCTGACATGGCCTAATGGTCTACCTCTCAAGTGATGTCGCCTGACCAGATTGGCCAATCATGAGCAGCTAGTGTAGAGTGGCCATTGTCATTAGTTGTAATTAAAATTTTATAACCAGTGGTCACTGGGTATGGGATGTGGGGCTGTGGCCATTGACTTTGTCAGATAAAGTTTATCTTTAAACTTAAAATTTAATTTTTATACATATAAATATTAAAAATAAAGTACATTATAAATGAAAATGAATAAAAGTTACAACTCAATAAAAAATATGTTTATTTCATAGTCTTGGTTTCATTATGATATTATAAATAAAAATAAAATAATAAATAATAAAAGAATGATATATTATAATAGTTTGCAATAATAACATGTCAATCCAATAATATCCGTGATTCGTCTATATGGTTGGCCTATCACATTTCAATCTTGTGTTTGTAGTCATAGTCTCGATATCCTTGATGTCATGTGATTGTGAGTCATCATCAACTAGTAATTTTTTTATGATATTTAGTCGCAATGTCTATTTTTTTATCTAAAATAATATTCATAGCTACAAAAAAATAGACTTTAATATTATGTTAGATATCAGAGGGGTTAGTAGATTAAGTGTAATCTTAGATAGTATGAGATAAGTGAATTTGTATGATTTTCTTTCAATTTAATATATTTAAATTCTTAATATCATAATATGATATATTGAAATAGTAATTAGTATTTAGGTTATATTTTACAAATTAGGTAAATATATTTCTAATTTTCTTTGCTGATTGCATGTGTATTTTAAATCTTATTTGTCAATGTATTATTTCAATAATGTTAATTATCGGATAATCTACAAAAAAACTTGTACACAATGCAAATAGAAAAATGAGTGAGACGTAATGAAATAATTTGTCAGATGACACAAAAGATTTCTTAGAATTTGGAGGTCATTTGTGAGGCACTTATAGAAATATTAAAATTTCTAGATGTATTTTGAAATGTCATGTTTGTAGAGTTGCTAAAAATGTTTCTACCAAAGATAAAAGTGAGCTATCAAATTAAGTTGATGCCAAATTTTCTTCTAGATGCTAAGACATCTTATTGAATGGTTCTCTATAACTCTAATGGCCAAGGAAGCAATTAAACTAGTTAATCGATGATAGATATTTTGACCTTCAAAGGATCCTTATAGTATTATTGTTTTATGTCAAAGAAAATAAATTGAATCATTGTAGTTATGTATGGAATATCGGGTCTCAATAAGTTGATGATTAAAAATAAATTTTAAATTTCTTTGATTGCAAACTTGCTAGAACAACTTGAGAATACAAGATAGTTTTTCAAATTTTGATTTGCGGTTGGGGTTCTATTAAGTGTAAATAGTTAAAGGTATGATTCCAATGAATTTTTGATAATTTTATTTGGATTTAAAAATCTCTAAATCATATTTTATACCCTTATAAACAAGGTGCTGCAATCAATCTTTCATTGATCATTTTGTAGTAGTATATTTGGATGCAAATATTATGTATAGCAGGAAATTATTAAAAAAATATGTTAATTATTTGAGGTAAGTGTTTTAAACCTTGCAGAAATATGAATTATCAAATGAAAGATATATTCTTTTGTTCAGCTAGAAACTTCATTTTTAGGTCTTATTGTGAGTGATGGAGTAATATGAATGGGCAGAGATAGTGAGGGCTATTATCGAATAAGAGCTACTAACTAATGTGAGAAAGCTGAGATCATTCTTTTAGTTGATCATTATTATCAGCATTTTATTTGGAAATATTTTTGCATTGTCATATTTTTGACTAACACATTCTAGAATAAAAGGCTTTGGTATGGAGCATAGCTTGCCAAAAATCTTTTGATAAATTAAAACAAGATATCATTAAAGGTTTCAACTGGGCTAGGCCACCCGAGCATGACACGATTCAACCATGCCTGACATGATATGACCTGGTTCAATGTCATGGATGGCTACAATCTACAACATGACTCTGGCCATTCAGAGCTAAAGTTTTGGAAAGAGAGGTATGGCACGGGATGGCCAAGCATGACATGCCGGCCTATGCGGGTTAGTTTTGGCCTAGTTGGCCACACAGGCTAGCCTGGTACCTTGGTCTTGACCTGGGCTACCTTTGTCCTAACTCGGGCTAGCCTAGACCTAACCCAAACTAGCATTGAATGAACTAGATTAGGCTGGCCAGGCCTGATCCAACTTGCCATGACTAAATATGATCAAGTAAAACTTGTGCAAAAGGCATGCCAATGGGCCATGCCGAATTTCTCATTTTTAGAGTCGTACATGCACGACATAACCCATGCTAAAAACTATATCATGCTAAGCACAACACGATCACTCAGATGAGCCTAAAAAACTACTTATGCTAGTATGACACAACCCGTTTGACATCTCTAAATATCACCTAAGAGTATGTCCCAGCCTTATCATATCATTTCAAATTATTTGGAAGTACACACAGATACTTCAAATTTTATGATTGGTGGCATATTTGTTTAACAAGTCATCAAATTCTAGTTGAAAGTCGAAAGTTAAATGAAATTGAATAATAATATATAGTCCATGAATAAGAAATGATGGCAGGATTGATTTTTTGTGAGTATGGAGACACTTTTTTTGGATTAAGATTTGTGATAAAAATTCATAATATAGATATTAGTTATTTCCAGTTACAAAAGAAGTAAACTCCCAAACATGTATGATGGTAAGTGTTCCCTGTAGAGTTTAATTATGCATTATAATACAAATCAGGAAGAATCAATGTGGTAGCAGATGTGCCAAGCCAAAAAATTGAGCTTGTAGCTATTAGCCAATCGCACAAATACTTGCAAGATCATATTAGAGAAGAATTATATAAAGATGTGATAACTAAATCTTTTATGAAATATGTCATAGAAGGAAAAAAAATTGTGTGGAAGATGATGTACTATTGAAAAAGAAACAATGATTGCATGCCTCTTCATTTGGAAGGTTGCAAAAAGAAATTATTTAGGAGTACATGATTTCAAGTGTGCTAGCCATATAGATATGCAAAGTACCATTGCTCTAGTGGAAGAGTGATACTATTTTTCACACATAAAAAAAGATGTAGAAGGCTATATGATATTTTGTCTATTTTTTCAACAAAAAAAGATGGGATAGAAGACAACAAGTCTTCTATAACCATTAATAATCCTAGAACGCCATTGGAAAAGTATCTTTATAGATTTTATTATTAATTTTTTAAAATTGACAGCTTTGGAAACATTAGAGTGATAATTGATTAATTCTCAGGTGTGTTACTTTCTTTCTTGTCATTAGAGGATATTTAGCAGAAGAAGCATCAAAATTATTTCTTAAAAATATTATAAAGAATTCGAATATTTCTTGGTTCAATGTCAGTGATCAAGATGAGCAATTCTCAAGGTGATTATGAATAGAGATTTTTAAATTGATGGGATCAAATTTAAAATTTTTGACGAGTGCTCAACCTCAAAACTAATGGGTAAATAGGATAGCTGAATTCTCTATTTATGATATTTTTGAATTAATTTGTGAATATCGCACAAAGGGATTGACCAAAACTATTAGATATTACCTAATTTTCTTATTACTTGTAGCATATAAAAGTAATGGAATAAAGTCATTTTGAAATTATGATTGGGCAACAACTATATATCCCAAATATTATTAAGATGGGATAAGCGAGATAAAATTCAACAATTTATCTTTTTGCTAATGGAATAAAGTCATTTGGATTGTATTACACAAAATAGTTATGTGATTAAAGAAGAAGGCTAATAGAAAACAAAGGGATATACTTTATCAAGTGGGGGATTTGTGTTGATAAAACAATACTTAGTATTGCATCATAAAGGAGTACTTAAGAGACTAGTATGAAGATACAAAATACCTTATTGTATTCTCAAAATGGTTTGTAATATCTGATATCAACTTGATTTATCTCAAAAACTCAAAGTGTATTTAGTATTTCATGTATGCAAGTTGAAGCTATTCCATGATGATTAATGTGATCCTAAATGAGGCGAGTCACACCAAATATTAATAGGAGTAAAATTTTTCTATGAAAAGATGATAGAAGTTATTTTGGCAAAATGTGTCATGAGAAAAAATAATTATATACCATGACAATAATACTTGATAAAATGGAAGAGATTGCTTAATAGTGAACCTAGTGAAATGACTTAAAGAGGCTCAAAATGGATTCTAGAAGGTTCTAAAGACTTCAAGGTCTTTTATTATTCTAGAATATTCAGGAATTTCTAATGTAATATTATTGTGACATATGACATAATCTAAATCATTAGTGAAAGATAGCCCTCATTATATAAAGAGCCATCACGATGATGTATTCATTTAAGTTTTATTTATAATATATTTTATCTCTCTAAATATTTATCTTTTTTATTAAGCTTGTTTGTGCTATCAAGTGAATTTAACTTTTATGATAGCAAGAGAAGACTGACTTAGGTAATTAAGGAAGAATATTTTTTGTCTAAGATCTCATGTATAAACTAAAGTTTAAAATTCATAATATATTCATGTGTTCCATTTATAAATAACATTATAAAAAAGGTGAGTGAATGCACATGCATGTTTAATAAATGCATGTATTAGGCACACATTGTTCCTGGTCATGCTAGTCGTGCTGAACTTTGTGGGCCATGCCTATTCATGTTGGTCGTGTCGAACTCTATGGGTTGTGCCTATTCATGCTGGTCGTGCTGAACTCTGTAGCTCATGCCTATTAGTGTTGGTTGTGCCAAACTATGTGGGATTGCCTGACATGGTATGCATCACATCCATTGCAAGCCCGGCATGGCATGAGCCTTGCAATGAGCTTTCATGAAGCATGTATAGGCATGGTTATGGACTATGTCGTGTCATGATTGGCACGACTTTAGTCCATGCCTGCTAGGCATGACATTTTCGTGTCATGTCATGCCAAACATGTCATTTTTGTGTCATGCCTTGGACCCGACTTGGGCTGTCTAACTTAATTGATATCTCTAACTTGAAAGGAGACTTGTTACCAAGGAGTTTACTTAGATGTTTTGAGTGAATTATTAGGATACTCTTTTTAGTGGATAAAATGATTTCAATATGAAAATTTAAATCACTTGACATTATATAACTGATGAAGGATGTACTAATTAAATATGAATAATATCTTTCTCTTAATGATAATAAAGAAATCATGCATAAATGATATTCAATGGTTTTCGAGCAGTGACATAGTAGTTAGATTCAATTTGCTGATTTTGAAAGGTTTTGAACGATATGAAATGGTTACCAAGAACTTTGTTTGAAGGTATTTTATTTGTAGCCATCTTTTTTGATTTACACAAATATATTATAAATTAATTTATATTTTTTATAGGAGTTTAGAAATTCTAATTTAATGATTATCTTTTATTATAATTTTAAACAAATAATTTTAGAAGGCTCGTATATTTTCTTGGGATATAAATGATTTATTATGGGAGAAATATTTTATTGTCACAAAGGAGTTACATAGCTAAAATTATAACAGAGATTTATCTTTTAGATTGTATTTTAGGAGATATTGCTATTGAGACATATATTAATTTCTTGTTTGATATGAACTCTTCAATTATCTTAATTACTTGTAAAAAAATATATAAAAGTTAACAATCTTATAATTATTAAATTAAATATAGTCTATGCATTTAATATAGTTAGGTTTTTTAGATTCTTTACGATGGATTCTTCAAGATTCATTTTTTGCATATTTTAGTACATGAAGAAATCTCTAGGCTTTGACATTTCTTTCACTAATTACAAGTATTTCCAATTTGTTAAATTTTTAAATTTGACTTGAGCACAAACTTACACATATATGAAATATATTATGAAATGTACTATTTTTTTGTCATAATTTTATTTTTTAAAAAAATTAGAGACAAATAGTAATATCATGATTTTAGTACTGTATAGTTTAGAATGATGATAACAAATACTTCTTAGATATTTTGAATCAAGTGCCTTCTTAAGAAGATAATGTATACTCGCATATTTCTCCTTCTATTTTGTTTTTGATAATCATATAATGGTATATATAGTTTCTAATTTAGTTTCATGAATGGATGAAGTATATATAAGTAGATTGTTTCTTTCTCATATATAATGCACGATGAGATTATTATTATAACTAGTGATGTCAAATGAATTGTATTGGGTTGGGCCATACACAAATCTAAAATGGCTTGTGTGCTATGCTTGTGCCATGTCTGGTCCAGCACGGCTTACACCTGTGATAGTCTAGGTTCTTGTTGAGCTGACTTGAGTTTGATCCATGCTAGCCTGGGCGTGAGCTAACAGCTAGCCCTAGTGTGGACTAACCTAACCCGACTTGATTATGGTTTTTTTTAAAAGGCGCATGTGTTTTAGGTGCGACCTCGAGTTAGGATTTCTGCTTGACCCGGAGCATAGCCATAGATGTTTCATCACCCAAGCCTAATTCTGTCAGTGCAGGCCAATTTTGTGGGTCATGCTGTGGTGTCTAGTCGTGCCAAGTTGTTTTTGGTTGACTTTTGCAGGCTGTGCTGGGCTCATCCAGATTATTTGTCCCATCTATTTATACTGTTATAGCTTATATTCATATTACAGATCGGTCAATCGATATATTTATGGTTTTTATGAGATCTTAGCTCATTTTTATTTTCTCAAACTTTAATGTGCTGAATATCTATGCATTAGTTTGGCATGAGGTATTATGAGTTTTATTTATTTCTTTTATATATTAGTCTTCTTATTTATTTAGTGTTTGTTGGTAAAAATACTAAACTCGTGCGTTGTCTTAATCTTTGAAGCTTACACTACTTATGAGCTTTGTCTTGATCAGAATTTTCTCAAATATTTGATTTGTTATCCTAGATAACTTCATGTATTAAGTTCTATCATTATTCTATGTTTATCTATAACCCACAATTTGAGTAACATTGTAAAAATGAAATGTGTAAGATATTTATAATGAAGTTGATAAATTCCAAACTTTATTGTAGATTATGCAATTAATGAAAACTTTGAATATATTTCTCTATATAAACTACCAAATGTTTGAATATTTAACTACTTAATCATGTTTGATTGTTGTAAATCATATTATTGCTATTGTAGTTGTATCAATTTGAAAAAATCGAGTTTTTAATGACTAGTAAACCTTTCTTTTACTAATGTAACTCAATGTTAATATAAATTTTTACTAGTTAATAGGAGAAGATGATGCTCATGTTATGTTATAAATATATCACATGAAAATAAAATTAGAAGCAAGATATATTATTATCGATAATAATCTGGTTAATATGATTCGACTGAGATTAATGAGAATATTACACCAATGATAATTTTTATTTTATAAAAAATGTTTCTGCTATGAATAAGTTTAAATTTGACATTTATGATTTTTATTTTAACGTAAAAAATTGATCAAAAATCTAGTTCAGATTTTCTGAAATAAATTATTTTTTTCAGACATATTTAGTATGAAATTCTTTTCATGATATTATTTTGATTAAAAAAAGATTATTATTGGTGGTAATGCACATTACATATATGGTGAAAAAATTAAATGGTGGCAATGAACTATTATATTTTTACTTTGTTACTTTGCCAAATACATGGTGAAAAATTTGAATGGTGTCAATGGACTATTATTTTTTATATTATATACTATGCTAAATATAATTATTTAGAGAAATACAAAAAAAGTGCAAATTTTATTTATTTTAATATATCCTCATATATGATACAAGTATATATTATGAGCACGTATATATTTTGAACGTTCCTCATGAATAAAAAAGAGAGAAAATGTTGGAGTTCCCATGGGCTTAGTTGGATTGGTTAATAATGAATTTTGGGACAAAATTTTCGGTTCAAATCCCACTTCCAATCAAATTGGACTTATTTAGGGGTGGAACTAAATGGAAGACTCATTTCCTTGTGTGATTAGTTAAGGTGTATGCTAGCTGCCTTTGAATAATGGGGATGTCTATGTTTATACAAAAAAAAAAGAAAATATTTGAAGATGAAGTAGTAGTCTTAATAAGTCATCAACTTTTATGTGAGCCAAAATTGGTAGAATAGGTATGCATGCGTATTTCTGGTAGATAATTTGAATCTATTTAAAAATTAATTCAACTTATGATGAGCATACATTATTAAAGTTATTGTCTACTCAAAATGTAGATAAAAGTGACACACAAAATGCAGCTTAGCATTGATAGTAAAAATATGGGTAAATTTAATAATGTTGTGGAATGGATTGATGATTTTTTTTTTGAAAAACAAGACAATCACTTATTGTGAAGTCATGTTTTGGTGTCATAATAAATATCTATGTTGAAGGACGATAAATTTTGGGAACGAGACTCATCAGAAATATTCCCTCTGATCTTTGGGAGTAAAGTTGTCGATACATTAACCTCTCTTAAATTCTAATTTAAAAGAAAAATTTGTGTAGTTAGTATGACCTTTGATTTTTCCTTTCTAAACTTGAGTATTTTTTGAATTATGTATAAATGAAAAAAGTTTACTTTACTGCAATGAATGATTCTTTTTCAGCAATTAAGCTCTTGAACTTGCATATGTTGCTCTTGCTCTTAGCATTTGTTCGTTTTGTTTTTATTGTCTATGGGGAATGGCAAGATACTCATATGGAGGTTAGATGCATGGATGTGGATTATCTTGTTTTCTCTGATGCTGCTTCTTTAATAGCTTCTAGTTAATCCCCTTATAGGAGACCCACATTTCGATATTCACCCTTGCTTTTCATTCTTCTAATTTCAAATTCTATGGTTTTTTATGAATGAGGAAAATTTATCTTCTCTACGTTTGGCAAGTCTTCATTTCTTTTAATTGGAATGTGGTTTTATTCTTTTGGTAATTGATGTGTAGTTTGAGCATGTTACTAGGTATTTTTTATGTATTATAGGTGGAGCTTTACAAACATGATTTATCATTATGTACAGTTTTGTGTTATTTGATAATGAATGCAAATTTTGCATGTCTTGCTCAATGAATAGGTACCATATAATGATATCGGAATATGCTTTGGGAAGTGGCATTTCTGCCAAAGCATTCATCGTTGTCCACTTTGCGAACACTGAAAGCTTGGTCTTGATATGCCATTTATGAAGTTAGTTTTTGTGTTCCCCACATCTGGTAGGGTGTTTAGTATTTTAAGGTTTTGGTATAAATGATTTTATACCAAAACTACCATGTGATCAAAAAAACATAAAATATTTTATATCTCTTTTATAATATAAAATCATATAATATAATATATTATTTTATTTTATATTATAAAATATATTTGTCATGTAAAAAAAACATATAAAATATATATATCCCATAAAAAACAAACATAATTCTATATCAAACTATTTCTAAGTGTTGAATCTATAGAGAAAAAAGTAAAAATTAAATCATCAAACTTTTTCATATTTATCACGTGATAAAAAAAACAAATAAAATTATATATATATATAATATTATGTTTATAGAGAAATGACAGAAAGAAAAATACTATCATATACTATGATATAAAATCATTTAATATATTATATATAGCATAAAATAAAAAAAACATAAAATTAATCTAGAACACCCCTTTCAAATTGCTCCATATAAATCTTAAATGTCAAACTTGTATGCAAAGATAAGAATTTGGATTTCTTTGAGAGTTCTTGTGTATGTGTGTGTATATATATATTATTTGTTCAATGATGAGTATATATAAAGTAATATTAGAATCATTTTGTATATTTTTTTATGAAATAATAGTATATGTGAATATGTTTCACTAATGAAGAGAAGAGGCAAAAACATATTTACTACATATGAAAAATGACATAATGACTCACATAATTATGTGTAAATTCGCATCTATTTATCAATATTAGTTAGAGGTTGGCCTTACAATAAGTAGTCCATGTATTCTTGTTTTGAAATTGGATACTTACTATTGTACCTCAAATAGTAAAAGTAGTTGTCCTAAAAATTAACTAGGTTATACCCATTGGTCCACATAGGTTCCATATATCCTTCAATCTCGTTGATGATCCACATATAATGAAAGTTTCTAAACAAAAGAATACTAGAATTTTAAAACATGCACATAAAATATGTTGTATTTAAAAAAAACTAGAAAGACATTATTTTGTAAATTAAAAAAAACTTCACCATCCAGGGTGATGTCTTATTGTCGTTGGAGTAATCCCATCTCTAGTGGATGCGATTACAGAATAATCAACGTGAGTTGATCCGATGATCTACTATATAATCTTTGAACCTTGAAAAGTTTATCGTAATTTGGGGTATAATATCTAGCACCTCTCTTGAGTATGTTCTGACCTCCTATAGAAAGAACATGTCATTTTATCTTATTGTCTCCTGGCATATTTGTGTTATGTCTCCTTGCTCCCTCATCAATCTAGGAATAGCTATAATTGCCAGAGACATTTTCTGATAACTCTCTAGAAAAGATGAGTGTGTTCTCTTTATAAGAATGTGTTAACAAACTAGTAAATCATTCTCCTAATGAATGAATATAAATAATTCTAGCAACTTGTTCACCAAATATCCTTAGATCTATCAATACTAGTATCACACCAATAATTCTCCTCATGTAGTTAAGCCCAAGTTGTATAATGAGTCATTTCATTTCGCTAAATTAATCTAAACATCTACAACAAAGTAATAATATCATACAATTAATTTATTATTGAATAATACATCGAAATTACCAATTGATCATTTCCTAAACTCTTTTGCAAGTGACCATATCCTAAAATGTTAAGTCAGTTAATTATCACAAGTATACTAGTAATTATGTGTCAATCCTCATTTACTTATCAATGTTAGAGGTTGGATCCCAACCGAATGATGTCATTGTCCTAGTGGCTAAGGCTGAGGTACTCCAGGGGAGGGGAAGAGGACACGGGTTCAAATCCTACACTCTGCGGATATGGAACTGTGCCTCCCAAAAAACTCTCAAGGGGCTGGGCCAATTGAGGGTTTCTAGGGTATGGGGCCGCGCAAGCGGTGGGGCCAGTCACTATAAAAAGCTTACCCGAACCTTAGAGGTTGGATCCCCACTGATGCATCCCAAAGAGTAAAAGTAGCTATCGTCAAAATTCATTGGATTATCCTCAGTGGTCCACATATTATTCATTGTCCTTCAATCTCGCCGATGCCCCACATGCAATGCAAGTTTCTACACAAAAGAATACTAGAATCTTAAAACATGCATATAAAATGTTTTGAATTAAAAAAATACAAAGATAAAAATTAAATATTTTGTAAATTCCAAAACACTTCAATATTTAGGGTTATGTAATATCGTCGTTGTGTTGGCTGCCATGAGTTATATCATTGTGAATGAAAAATACATTTATTATATAAATTCTATCGTCATATGTCTGATATCCACAAAATATTAAAAATACATCAGTACAACTTTTGGAATGAAATGGTTTCGGTGTACATAAGTGGTGTGATGGTTGTCATTGCAAAAAATTCCATCGTAGTAGTCGTTGTAGCTCATAGAGACCCATGCACCACATCTTCAATGCTTCTTTGCTAGAAAATCTCTTTGATACCATGAAAAGCTTCTTTAAGGTTAGGGTTTAAGGCGAACACTAGAGAAATATAGAAGAGATATAGAGAGGTGCATGCAAACAAAAATCTTTTTTTTTTTGGAATGAATAATAATCAACAATATAAATTACACACACACACACACACACACACATAGTTTGGGGTAGCCCACAAGCTTGGTGTTCTCAAAAAATAAAAGAGAAATAACTTCAACGTAAAATAAATTAAAACTCAACAATATCTACGTTATATCTCATATGTGACATTGTAATACTTTTTTTAATTATATTCATTTTCAATCAAAAGAAAATATTTGAATTTCAAAAGATTTTTCATCTAAAATTATGATTTTTTTTGAATTGAATAATTGTCAGCTCATCATCTCAAGTAAATAGAATATTATTAACATGTGTAATCGATAAAATAAGTTTGTCACTTGAAGTTATCTTGAAAAATAAAAAATAATATATAACATACTTGGATAATCTAACGGAGATAACTAAGCTTGATAATTAAGAATCAAGTTCTCATAGGTGGCTTTAGATCATATAAGGCATTTTGTAATCTACAAACTAAATTTATGTATTTTATTTATATTTAAAAATTAGATTGTTGCTCTAGATGCTTCTCTTCCTTAAGATTAACATGAAAAAAAAAATATTTTTTACATTCATATGATATATCATCTATTTGTGAGTAATTACAAAAGAAATAAGGACTTGTATGGAGGTCAACATGGTTACTGAAGAGAAATTATCTTGTTAATTAACTTTAAAGGTCTACATAAATTTTTTATAATAAGACTCACCTTCTAACAATCCACTTGATTATAATGACTAATCTTTATTAAGAGCATTCACCTACAATAAATAAGAGTTTCACATGGGTCTAGGTATTAGTTACTAAGTCCTATTTGAATGAAATATATTTATCTATTTTATCATAATCATTTTCTGTCTTTAATTAGATAATACCTCATATTGAGATTTAGATATTCTAGTATAAATAAAAAAAGTAATAAAAGAAAAGATTAGAGATGACATGAATATATAAATATATGTGAATATTGATTCGAGAATAACATATCTTCTTTAAACAAATAATCAGAAGGTTATGATTAAATGAGGTGACAATAAGATTATCTAGTTTCTCATAAGACTTTTTGCTTTTATGAGCGGATTGCTCTATTTTTTTTCTTATAAAATAACTATAAGTCATAGGTATCAACAATATGATAGTATATTTGACAAAGAGAAAAGATCACCTAACCATGGAAGACATGAGTTTGATCCCCAGAAATGTCGGATGCAATCCTTAGGTCTTTAACAAAAAGCCCTATTCATAATGTTGGGGTGGGGATTTTACTTGCTTTTACCCGGGGGTGAGGTATGATAGGGGGTGGGTTAGGGGGAAGGGAAAGGAGTGGATGAAAAAAAAAATATAAGTCATGGGTAATCAAGTCTCTCAACTTTCAACTCATTTAAAGTTGGGGCTGGAATCAACTTGGGAGCTACAAGCTCAATTGACCTAGAGAGGATTTTCCTTTTTAACATAGTATAAAATGAGTTTGGGCCGAACTTATTCTCAAAACCTAGCTTAAAGGGAGAGGGAACCCACATCATATAAACATCATATTTTACTTGAAATTTTTTGATGTGTAATAATTTTTATAGGCTCTCCTCATCGTCAGGGTTGGACATCTAAAGTGCAAAATTTTTGTAGAATTGGATTTTATGGGTAGCCCATAAAGCCCATGATACCAATATGTCCTGTATTTAGTGATACGTATGAAAACTGAAGCGAGAGTTATCATAGCACAAACCAATAAGTTTAAAAGTAATTGAGTTATAATACTCTCTCTTTGTTGGAACCTCCTGTGGAACTCTAGAAAAATATGAAAGAGTAAGAGATTTCATGATTCTTTGTTAAATTCTTATCATGTTTAGACTCATTAAAGAATAACTCATTCTTAAAATATATGATATATATACTCACTAGAATTCTATTGGTCTTACGTGAATAATATGTATATCTTTGATAATCATGGGTATAATCTTATCATAGGTAAAATTGTATCATATTTTGATGAGAGATCTTGAATAAAGTAAATTTATAGGTGTCAAACAGGTCGTGCCGTATCAGGCATGAAATAGTTTTTAGCACCAGCCATGCCGTAATGGCATGACTTTGAAAATGAGTAGCCTGGCACAGCTCATTGGCATGCATTTTGGCCAGGTCGTGCTAAGTCAGGTTAGGCCTAGCTAGGCTAGCTTTGGTTCAATTTAGGCTAGCATGGTTCTAAATTAATTATGGTTCTGAATTAGGCCATTCTATGCCTTGTGGTGTGCTCAGGCTGCTCGGCCTGCTCGGCCTGCTCGACCTAGTTTACATCTCTAAGTAAATGCTTCCAAAAAATTTAGAATGTAACCTAAATAATCTTTCACCATGATACATGATATAAAAAGACATACGATAAGAAATAATAGGATTATATTTAGTTGGTCAAATAGTTTGTCATTAAAATTATTTCTATCTAAGCTTATTTTAGAATACTTCATCATATAGAAGTGTCATAATTATATCAGTCAAAATATCTATTTTTCATTTTGTAATTATATTTTGTAGAGTTGTACTAGCCATAATTATTCGAGGTGAAAGGTACGCTGAAGTATAAAAATCTTTTTGAGTCTTGAGGCATAAAGTGTAATTATGATGCATATTTTTTTTAGGTGTACTCAACATAATATATATAAAAATATATATAATTTTTATATATTAATAAAATACAATCAAATAAAATACATTAAACCTAAAAATAAAATGTCATTAGTGTTTCTTAATAATACAAATATTCAAAATTTAAAAATAAAATAATAAAATTTAATATATATGTGTGTGTGTGTGTGACTATATATATATATATATATATATATATATATATATATATGTAGGCACATATACATATATATACATATGCATGCATATATGTGTATACATATTCATACATACATACATATATATATATATATATGTATGTATCCATATATATGTAATTGTTAAAGTATATATATATATATATGCATGCTTATAATTATATATGGATATAAGCATGCATATAGATATATTTAAGTATGCATTCATATATTTATATGTGTGTGTGTGTGTGTGTGTGTGTGTGTGTGTGTGTGTGTGTGTGTGTGTGTGTGTGTGTGTGTATACATATAAATATATGAATGCATATGTATATATATGTATACACTAACTAGTTGTCTAGGCTAGTTCCAAAATTGCGCTGCATGAGCTAGTTTCAAGAAAGAGCTACTTGAGCTCGTTCCACAAATGTGATTCCCGAGCTCATTCTAAGAATGAGTTGCCCTAATTTGTTCTAAGAATGAGTTGCTCGAACTCATTCAAAATCAACCTGCAACAACTTGTTTGATGGGCGAGGTGTGCTTGAGTGAGGAAAACCTTTTTATGGCGCATCATGTGTCTTTTAGAAATGATCGTGCCTTGCCAAAAGCTAATAGTAAGGAATTTTTTGTTGGTGTTTCACGGTGTTTGTGTCTTAGGCATTTTTCAAGCATATTTTAATAACTATGATGCTAGTATTTGAAGTATGATGTATGATTCAATGATTTGTATTGTAATTGTTAAATCTATCAGATATCAGAGTAAGATAGATTGAATGGATCTTCACTCATAAAAATTTCAAAGGGAATGATGAATGACATGGTATCCTTTTCCATCTGTTAAGCCTCACAATTTAACATAGTATCATGTCTAGTTCTAACTCAACTTGACTTGAACACCCAACACGGTAACATGGTTTGGGCCTTGGGGTGTGGCTCGCATATCACATTAGCATGCACCATGGCATGACCCATGAAATCAGCCCAAATGGCAAAACTTAGTAGCGTCCTATTTGGGTCTGGCATAAATTCTGACTTGATTTGGCCAGTAGATTTCATGTGAATTTTTATTTAAAAAAATCATGATTTAGTGGGTTTGGGTCAAGTTGAGTTAGAACTAGCAAAACTACTGAGATATTTCTACATTCCTCGTTCTTTCTTCTTTCAACTTTACTTTACTCTTGGATTATAGATTAAAAAGCAAATTCAATATTATAGGTGATCACACTTTCTTATCTTATTTTTGTAGAATTTAAAATTTATTATATTGTTATGACTAATGATACTATTATATGGGTTAAGAGGTATGAAAATATCAATCTAGGTCTTTTCTTTTAATATGTCTTTTTTTTAATATTATAATTTTATAATCATTTATTTCTTGACAATTATTTTACTAATTAATTAGGTGGTAAATTGTAATATTTTTTATCTTCTTTTAATATTTCTATAAAATTGACATACCAAATAGTTGATTTTTCTGGGGAGTGAATAATGTGGATTGTACATACTTTGTTTCACCCACAAGAGTCTCTATAGGTGCTTGATTAATATTGATCCTTTATGATATACTCCTGATTGAGATATTCATAATTAAGGTAAATTGAAAATTTTGAATCTGAGCATCAACAACATGACTTTATTAAATTATGAGATATATCAATTTGAAAAACATTTTAAAGTTTTCTATCTAGTTTGTTAAGAGGGTTTTTTATCTGATATCTTAAAAGAAAATAATTTCATTTGACTCATTCAGATGTTCTAGGATAATGTAAGATAACTATATATGATGACTTAGGATATTCTCTTATTTTTGTTGATAATTTTATTAAATATACATGACTATTAATTTTTATAGAAAAATTTCAAATTTTATTTATCTTGTGAAATATACTTCAAATAAACTTGTCATTAATTTTTTTATTTCTTGGGGAAGTCCAAGATGATCTATCATATATCTTGCGCTGACACTCTTGTGTAGAATAAAATAATTGAAAGGAAGAACAAATATCTAATCTAAATAACTCAGACACTCCTACATAAAAGTGTTCATGGATATTTGTGAGGAGAAGCATTATTAACCATTAAATTTTTAATTAACTAGTTGTTATTTTTTGTTCTTTTAGATCATATGTCATATTATTTTTTTATTTAGGAAAAAAATTATAGATATATTTATTTTTGTCATGAACTCTCTATAGACAGAGAGAAGATGGTTGTGCATATCATCAAATGTGTATTCATTAAGTACTTTAGTACTCAAAATGGTTACATGTATTACTTACCAGTAGTAATGACAATCATTATGAGTTTTAATGTGATATATGGTGAGGAATTTTTTTTTGAATGACTTAGTTCAAGAGAATGCACATCTAGACATTTTAATGGTAGGATCATTTTAATGTTCAGTTGTTGCTTCTCATAAAAGGGTTCACTTCTTTTTCATCTATCTCTATACCTAATACTACTAGCTTGATTGATTTTGAGGAAAATAATAAAATCACTCTTAGAGCCTTGTGTTAGAAAGATGTACCTGGTGTGTTTCTTATTATACATGATTTGTAAGTCTTCCCAAGAAGGGGAGATGAGGGTTGAGAGATTTGATGATCCAAACCTAAATATATATACTTAATAGATATATCAACAATCTTTCAAAGAAAAGCCTCAAATAATGTCTGTTGATCTAGTCTAAAATAGAGTCTTGTACCTTTCGATTGCTCTTCAAAATGAAACTAGAATATGATATATCAATCACTCATTGTCACGAGCATTCTCTAATTCTCACATTGATATTATGCATTTGGGTTTTTGTCCTCGTTTAATAGTTGTAAGATTTTTTATATTCTTTTTGAGATACTTAGTTATATAGAATGTTTAGATTAACTAAGTACAATCATTTTTTATTATACATGAGACTTGATTCTGAAACCTTTTGGTAATTAGTCCTAATTTGCAAATGAGTGTACATGGCGAAGACTAAATCTAAAGGAAATATTGATTGGCTTGATGCATGATTAATAGTCAAAAAATTTATACAAATTTATGATATAAATTATTGGGATATATTTTTTTATGTGCCTAGATTGATTTCTATTAAGTTCTTTCTTTCTATTATCATATATTACATGTGAACTATATATCAGATTGATGTGAGAAGTGTATTCTTTCATGGTGATCTCACCAAGAACATGTTTATGTAGCAACACTTGGAACTGGAAGTATAAAATGTGACATGGCTTGTTATGGCTTGAAGCAATCTTTTAAGGTATGATTTAACAAATATTTTTCTGTACTTATCATCTTTGACTTTAGGAATTAAGTGTTTCTCCAGATCTGCTATTATTTTTTTCTTACTTGTAATCCTACTTGAATAATTACTTAGTAGAGAGTTATTTGTTAGTTATATCTGATCATGTTGGCATTTGATATGATATTACTCGTATAAAATTATCATATCTACTAATAATTTCAGATAATATTAAATTTAAAAAGAGTAAAGTTTGTCGGATAGGAAAAATCTTATCTGGCTCAAGTAATATAATAATTCACGAGTCTTTCCTAGTACAGACTCGTATTAAGTTGGTTATGATGAAACTTGATCACCTAGGACTTAGTATATATCATAAGAGAGAGACATACCAAGCTTGCTAAAACTAGAGATGTGCTTATTGAGGAGCTAAATAATCCTACAAGTAGTTTCTTTGATCTTGATTTTTTGATAGTTCTCATGAAGTGACAGATGAATACAAAATAGTAAACAAAGAATAATTAGTTGTGATGTGATGTTGACATCTAAGTTAATGAGACAAGAGTTTAAATTAAAAGTCTAATCATAAGTACTATGATACTTGAATGAGCATTGGTATATGTTGTGCCTAAGAAAGGAGTTCTTTTTTTTTCCTCTCTTTTATGGGTTATGCTGAGAGACTCTATGAGGATCTCTAGATAAGTCTGATAGTTAGCTCATATCACTGAATAATTTGTAAAGTTCTTTGTATTTCTTTAAAAATAATTCATAATAACTCTTCTTTGTGTGATTATATTTTTTATAATGTGTGCACAATATTAAGCGTCTCTTGTCTCTACTACAACTAATATTCTCTTTATCTATAACATATTTTATCTTTCATTAGTCAAAGAAAAATATGTTTGTGCTACTATATTTTTTGCTTAAGGGTGTCAAATAAGAAGTGCTATGTTGGCATGACTCATTTTTGGGTGGCTTAGTCGGGCCACCATGTTGTGCCGGACATGACCTTGTAAGGAAGTCTTGTCATGCCTGGCATGACATGACTTGTAGTCTACTTGATCGGGTTATCTCTAATTTTACTAAATTTGTTATTAATGTCGCATGTGCACTTGAGTCCAATGCAAGTAGTGGAAGTGTACACAGACAAATACATGTTTGTCATGTCATAAAAAAAATTTAGGAATTTTATAAAAGAAATTTTTATATCATAGTCAGCATCGTTAAAAATAAATTCGTCATTTTTATTATTGTTATAGTCGGATATTACGTATTCGTATCTAACACATAACTCCAATATCAGGTTGGTGTAATTCTAACTTAATTTTAAATTTCTTTTTTAGATTCGCGGACAAACATAGACTATCAAATTCTTATTATCTGCTAGGCATCTTAAGATTTTTTAGTAAGTTTTTTAATTTTTTTAACGCATAGAAAATAATAATTATCTCTGCTTGTACTATCAGGTTAATAAGGTAACATATGCATCTAATGTGGAAAATCTCTCCTAACGTATCTTATAATCTTAATAAACATATTAATAACTACTTCATTTTTAGATGCATTATTAATCATGATACTAAATATTTTATTTTGAATATATTAATCTTTAAATATTTTTATCATGCACTCATATATGATAGAGTTATTATGAGAATAAAAAATCTCAGGAAAAATCCAAAATATTTTGATAAGGTTTTCATGTAGAATCTTTATAATGGGCGGTGAGACATGTAGATAATGTATCTTCACAACTAGTCTAGATATCAGATGCTATGGATATTACTCCATTATATTGTCTAAATTAATTAATTATTATTTATTTTTTTAACTTATAATATTTAATTATATCATTCATACATGTGAACTTAGAAACCCTACGATAAGTAGGTTGGAAATAAATTTGCATAAATTGATAACCCTAGTATCCTTCAAAAATATAATCTAAATATTCATGATAATAATCAATTGGTATGCCCTCATTCTCTAATTTATTATGATATTTGAGGAGAGTCAAAGAAGTTGAATTAGATCAAACTTCAAATATTTCACCATTCAATTAGGTTTGTCTTTAGATTTAATACATCGTATTTTTTGGTGCTTTGATTGACATGATTTTTAGATGACCTATGCCACTTGTACTCTTATATGTATGTGTGTGTGTGTGTTTAATATATATATTATGCTGATTTTTTATTAATATTTATAGTATTTTTATTTTTTAATATGTTAAAGTGAGTTCAAACTATAGAATTTATATATTTTTATTTGTTAGGCATTTGAGTTTGTGTTGTGACTATGGGAGAATATATAATTTCGGCCTCAGACATTTCCATAGGATAATCATTATTATTTACATTCAAATCTATATTAATGTCGTTATCATTATACTCATAATCAAATATTTTTTTAGTTTATTTTTTTAATAATTTATTTTTATTTAAAAAAATAAATAAAAAAAATACTTGAATTTTGGAGATGAGAGAGATAAAACTGTAACCTGCAGCCACAAGTGATGAAACATCAAGACAGACTCCTATTTCGTTAAGATTTATAAAAAAAAATATGATACTTAAAGCTTAATATTTTAGAGTTTAAAGAGATGAATAACAAAGACATGAGAGTACATGGGAAAAAAATTGAGAATGAGAAAAAAAATGAGAATAAAAAATTTAAAACTCATAATCTATATTTATAAATTTTTTTAATAAAAAATTATATTATTTTATTAATTTTATTTTTTTATTTTATTTAATTTTTAAAATTTTCAAATTTTTAAAATTTTTTTTATTTTTTTGAATATTAAAATGGGCAAAAACTCGACAACCTTCGGATTTCTACCATAGTCATTGGAATAAATTTCAATGGCTAGGATTAAAATACAATTTAATTTTTTATTTTTTATTTGTAAATAATAGTTGTGCTCGACCGCCAAAAGGGTGGCATGAGGGTTAGATCTAAAGTATATTACAAATAATTATTTTCTTCACTCTGAACTCACTCTCATTCTGTATTAGATCTTGAAATAGTTATAGATTTTTATTTTTTCAAGAGTCGAAATTATTTGCAAAAAAAGTATAAAAATTTGTCACATCTTCTTTCACTATAAGTTTTTGTTCAACTCGAATTTGAGTATCCAATTAACTATAAATGCCTATTATTGTTGAAAGAGATTTTAATTCTTAAACTTTTTTACATACCTTAGTATGTGAAGAGTTGTATTATGATGAATATGTTAAGTATAGTATTTAAAGCAACCTTATACATTTATTGCATAAGCTGTATTTAGTCTAATAATGATTTGATAGTTATCTTTTTAACATTTCTCTTGAGAGTAGTAGAGTTAACTAAAAGATTTGTATCATCCAAGAAACTAGTATGTGAGTTAATTAAAGTATTTGTTGTAAACCAACCTAAAAGATCAAATTGTGTTAGAATATTAATTGTATATCTTCTTCAAAAAAAATATCTTTTCTGGAGTATATCATATTTATCCCAAAGAAATATGAGTATTCAAAGATTTTTTGTTTGAAATTATGACTGAAAATAATTTGAATTAGATGATTATCAACTCACAATCTTTCTTAAATAAAATATAATTCACAAATAATCATTAATTATAATTAACTTTATAGTTAAACAAAAAATAAATATTTATTTCAATTTTTATATTTCTTTATATATAGTTTTTTAAAAGGTTATTTTTTAAAAAAAGTTTTTAAATAAAATTTTGACTTGTTTTAGTGGTGTTTAGAAGCAGAATCACTACCCCTAAATAAATCAAGTTTGGATCGGTTTAATGGTTAAATTCTACCTCCTTGTTGTTGGGGTCGAAATTCAACGATTTAAAATAAAAAATACATTTTTTTGACCATTGGATCTGTTTGACCATCAAACCAGCTATTGGTCACAGGTTCCAGAAGCTGCAGCTTCTGGAACCGTGCCTTTGGGCTAGGGTACAGGGTCGCGCCTAGCTCAACATGAACCATGCCTCAATCTAGCCCGACATGATTTTGGATTGTGTCGGGCCGTGCCTCGGGCCAGGGCCGAGGCACCTAGAGGGGTCAATCAGGCCAGGCTGGCACGGCGGCACGATTCGGTCGTGCCTAGTCTGGCCCAACACGGGAATTTCTTCTGCCCGGGCTCGTGTCATGCCCGACCACGGCACCAATCATGCCATGCCATGTCGTGGCCAACTGGGCCTTGTGTCGTGCTTGACCCAGCACATTTTTGTGGCCCATGCCACGAGACACCGAGACCTACCATACCCCAGTGCCAGTGCCATATGTATCGGGAAAATGTGCGGGCACAGGTCCGATTCCACTCCAACCCGACCCATGGTCCGGCCCTACCCGAATCCCCCCCAACAGTTAAAAATAAAATAAATTTTGAATATTAGCCGTTGGATTCTGCCTCCAACAGCTAGGGGGCAGAATCGGACGACCCTCCTGAGTCTGCCTCCTAAATATCAATAAAAAATTTAAAAAAACATAAAAATTACTTTAAAAAAAATTAATTTCTTTAATCTATAAACCCCCTCTCCCCCCCCCACCTCCTATAAAATTTATGTTTTTCATAAATATTTATTCTTACACTTTCAAATATCTCTCAAAGTTTTCGTTCTTCTCACTCTTTGGACTTGAGATTTTGTCATTCGGCTCAGTTTTTCGCGACTCACAACTTGGGTTTGGAAGTTTGAACTGGATTGTGGTGCACCGTTCACATGATCTACCTCAGTGTTTTACGAGTATTTTAATTATTGTTTAATATTGAACTGTAACTTTTAACTTAAAAATTATTATTTAAAAAAATTAAGAATTTTTGTTTACTTTCACTCTCTATTCTTTCTCTCTAATCTAAATATCTAAAATCTATCATCTAGACTATACCTCCTGTTTAACAAAAATCTCATTGAATGAATAATACTAATGAAACATATTTAAATTTAGAAAATGAAAATTTACACAGAGGTATGAGACTGCTGAAACTTTGGTTTCTCCTGTCGTCTCAATCCAAACATCTAAAAAATAAAAAATTAGGATGAATTCTATAGTTTGGACTCATTTTAATATAATAATACAAAAAAATATTAGGGGTGAAGAAGAAGAAATGATACAGTACAAATATTGTATAAGAAATTTAACATGTAATAGTTCTTTTAGGACTAGGTACCTTAAGAGGCATGCCGAATTATGTACCAAAAAACATGGTGCATTAGATCCTAGGCAAATCCAACTTAGTACTATATTTTTTGAAACTAGATCGAGTTCAGTCTCAAAGTTTACTCCCTTCATATACTACAGTGAGTTGGGTAGGGAAGGCATGGCCAAACTCATCACATTGATGAGTCTTCTAATTAGATTTTTGGAAGATCTAAGGCTTGTGTGCATCATGCACACATATTTTTAGCCTGCTTATCGTAGGACTTCTTGGTCAACATCTAGGAATGACATACTAATATTTTATAAGTTAGAAAAATAAATAATAATTAATGAATTTATGCCATATAGTAGAGTAGTGTCCGTGATGTCCGATATCTGGACAAGTCACGATGAATATGCATGTCTCACCAACTACTATGTAGATTCTAAATGGACAATGAATAAGAAAATTTTAGGATTCTTTGAGATTCTCCATTCTTATGATGACCAGACCATTTTTGAGTGTATGATGAAAATCTTTAGAAAATATTAAATTCATAATAAAATTTTTAGTATCACTTTCGATAACGCATCTAATAATAGAGTAGCGATTAACATGTTTCTTAGGAATATTAGAGACATAGTATTAGAAGAGATTTTTCATGTCAGATGCATGTGGCACGTGATTAACCTGATTGTACAAGTAGATATGAATGTGTGTTCCCCCATGTTTGATAATATACATAATACATTAAAATATATTCGCACTCCTCGCAGACAACAGGAGTTTGGTAGTCTCTATTTGTCTGTGAATCTTAAGAAGAAGAAATTTTAATCAGATATGAGACATCGTTGAAATTACATGTGTTGGATATGAACATGTGATATGCAACGTCAATAATAAGAGTGATGAATTTATTATTGATGATATTGACTAAGCTTCAGGAATTTTATTTATGAAATTCCTGAAGATTTTTTATGACATAATGAACATGTGTTTGTCGGTTTATACTCCCACGACTTACATTGTACTCAGGTGCATATGCAACATTAGTAGCATGTTTAGGAAATATCGAGCTAACCCGACATTTAGCCATATGGTTGTAGAGATGGAAACCAAGTACTTAAAGTATTGGTATACCCTTACATCTATTTATTGTCTTGCTGTATGCATGGACCTTAGGGTTAAGGTGGAATGAGTAGATAACACTCTGACTTATATTTTCTCGTGCATGAATCTGGAAGACCCACTTGAATGGTTCATTCACGAGAAATTAACTGACATGTTCACATACTACGATACTAAGTATGGTGGTAATAGTAGTGAGACTGTGATTACGGACATGGATATCTTCTTCAGAAATGATTTTTCCATTCAGTTTGTGTGGAGAAATGACAGGGTGGACCGTCACATAGGAATGAGCTTTCTTGGTACTTAGATACCTATTACTGTTCAATCTTATCACATTTTGAAACCTAAAAATCTTGATATATTATAGTGGTAAAAATTATATGAGTTTACCTTTTCCGTGCTATCTAGGAAGACACGAGATCTTATTGAGTTTACGTTCAGATATTGTTGAGATATTGGAATGTTTTAAGTATTGAGAGGGTTCGAGGTTTAGTATCCAGGATAATGCAGGAGCTGAGACACGGACTGTAACCACTGTGAAAGTAGAGTTGATTGCTGATTATGATGATTCATATGATAGTGATTTTGATGTTGTGGTTAGAGGTGTCAAACGTGCCGGGCCAGCTCGTCCCGGCACGAGGCACGACACGGTTCGTCCGTGCCTGGGCCGGCATGACATGTTTTTAAACCGTGCCCGGGCCCGTGCCATGCCCGGGTTAAGAACAGCCCGTGCCGTGTCGTGCCTGGCACGAGCCGTGCCGTGCTGTGCCGTGCCTGGCCCAGCACGGCTCATGCCTTGGCACGGCATGCCGGCACGGGTCCGTCCCGTGCCGGTTCACGCAGGCACGCGTGGCTCTGGCGGCATGTCACATGTGGCGTGACCCGTCCGGCCGTTCCCAGCCCCCCCCGGTAAAAAGACCGCGGGTCGGGTCTGATTGGACCCGACCCGCGGTCCCGACTGCCGATACCCGACGGGTATAGATGATAGATCCGATCCGACCAATCCCAACGGCCAAAAAAAAAAATTTCAAACTTCACCGATTTTCAGCCGTTGGATTCGCCTCCAACGGCTAGGGGGCAGAATCCAACGGTCCTCATGATTCTGCCCCTTAAAAATATTAAAAAAATTCAAAAAATTAATAAAAAAATATCTTTTTTTTATAAAAAAAAACTTTCTTTACCCTATAAAATCTACCCCCCTCCCTATAACATTTATGTTTTTCAAAAACATAAAATCTCTCAATACTTTCTCTCTCTTAGATAAACCGTGCATCTTCTCTCGGGCCTCGTGATTTTGATTTCGGCTTGGATTTTCGTGAAACTCAAATTGAGTTTTGAACATCAGAGCTTCCTGCGGTGCACCTTGCACGTGACTGACCTCATTGCTTTTACCGGGTAATTTATTTTACGTTTTTTATTTACTTTCTCTCTCTAAATCTTTTCTCTCTAGAAAAACTTACGAAAAAATAAAAAACATAAAAATGACAAATACACATGACACATATTTAAATTTGGAAAATGAAAATGTTAGTGTTACACAGACATCTGTGGCTGCTGAAACTTTGGTTTCTCCTGTCGTCTCAACCCAAAGTTCTAAAAAACAAAAAACTAGGAGGACTTCTGTAGTTTGGACACAAATTAAAATCATAACACAAGTAAATGTTAGGTGTGAGGAACTTGAAATGACACAGTGCAAATATTGTATGAGACTTTTAACATGCAAGAGTACATGTGGGACTTGGCACCTTAATAGGCATGCCGAAATATGCACCAAAAAACATGGACCCTTAGATCCTAGGCAAACCCAACTTGGCACTATATTTTTTGAGACTGGATATAGTTCAGTCTCAAAGTTTACTCCCTTCGTATACTCTAACGAGTTGGGTAGGGACGGCATGGCCAGGCTCATCACATTGATGGGTCTTCCGATCAGATTTTCGGAAGATCCGAGGGTAGTGCGCATCATGCAGACTTATTTTCAGCCATCCTATCGTAGGATTCCTAGGTCCTCATCTAGGAGTGACATACTAAAGATATATAAGTTAGAAAAACAAAAAATAATTAAGGAATTTTTGGCATATAGTGGAGTGGTGTCCGTGACGTCCGATATATGGACATGTCACGATGATTCTTCTTATGCATGTCTCACGAGTCATTATGTAGATTCTAACTGGACAATCAATAAAAAAAATATTATGATTCACTGAGATTCTTCATCCTCATGATGGCCCGGCCATTTTTGAGTGTATAATGAAAATATTTAGGGAATATAAAATTCAAAATAAAATTTTTAGTGTCACTTTCGATAATTCTGCGAATAATGGAGTAGCGGTCAATATGTTTGTTATGAATATTAGAGACGCACCAATAGGAGCGATCTTTCATGTCAGATGCATGTGTCATGTGATTAACATGATAGTTCAAGCGGGTATGAAGGTGTGTTCCCCCGCGTTGGAAAATATACGCAATGCACTCAAGTATATTCGCACTCCTCGCAGACTACAAGAGTTTGGTAATCTCTGTTTGTCTGCGAATCTTAAGAAGAAGAAATTCCAATCAGATGTGAGACATCGTTGGAATTACACGTACCTGATGTTGGAATCTTGTGTTGGATACGAACACGTGATATCCGACTACGTCAATAGTAAGAGTGGCGAACTTATTATTGACGACACTGATTGGGCTTCAGGAATTTCATTTATGAAATTCCTGAAGATATTTTATGACACGACGAACATGTGTTCGTCGGTTTATACACCTACCACTTGCATTGCACTCCGTTGCATATGCAACATTAGTAGCATGTTTAGGAAGTATCAAGCGGACCCGACGCTTAGCCATATGGTTGCAGAGATGGAGACCAAGTACCTGAAGTACTGGTCCACCATTCCATCTCTTTATTGCCTCGCAGCATGCATGGACCCTTGGGCTAAGGTGGAAGGGGTTGAAAACACTCTGACTTTCATTTCCTCGTGCATGAACCTGGAAGAGCCACCTGAAGGGTTCATTTACGATAAGTTGACAGACCTGTTCACATACTACGATACTAGGTATGGTGGTGGTGGTGGTGAGACTGTGATTACGGACACTGATACCTTGTTCGGAGATGACGATTATTCCATTAACCTAGCGAGGGGGAAACATAGGGGTGGACCATCACATAGGAGCGAGCTGTCTCGGTACTTAGATACCAATTACTGCTCAATCCTATCGCATTCTGATAATAAGAATCTTGATTTATTACAGTGGTGGAAATCATATGAGTCCACCTATCCCGTGCTATCTAGGATGGCACGGGATCTACTGACTCCTCCGGTGTTGAGTGTAGCATCGAAGTCTGCTTTTTCTGTTGCAGTGAACGTGATTTCGGATAGGAGATCGAGATTACGTTCAGATATGGTTGATGCCTTGGCATGTTTGAAGGATTGGGAGGAATCAAGATTTAGCATCAGTGATCTTGCTGAAGCTGGGACTGTGACAGACACTGCAGTGGCATCCACATCTACTATGATGGCGGAGGAGCTAATTGCCGATGATGATGATCCATATGATATTGATCTTGATGTTGCGGCTGATGATTCTCATGATATGCTGCTTGACGATTGATGCTCATCTGCTCTTTTTTTTCAATGTTTTTTTATTTATTTTATTTATACGCTTTGTTTGTACTTTGTACCATACGTTGTGTTGAAACTTATACTTGTTTTGTTCGGACCATTGGTTTCAAAAGCATGATTGGTAATTTTTCATTTGTGTAGTTTAATTTTTTTTTAATTTTAATTTTTACTAACATAATGTATTTATTTATTTTTTTACGATTTAAATTTTATTTTAAAAATTAATAACTTTAAATTTTAATATATAATTAATAAATTATAAATATAAAAAAAGCTAAACTAAATTTAATTTGATAAAAAAAAATTTTCTAATATTTGTTTGTTTTATTTAATTTTAATTTTTATAATTTTTACAAAAAATTATATTTAATATATAATACTCTATACGGTTACTTTATCAAAAAATTTACAATAAAAAAAAATTCTAATCTGCCATGACCATGAGCCATCTGCCTGTCCATCAGCGGTCAGCCCGTGCGGCCGCCCGGACCCCGGTGACCCGGTCTTGCCGCCCGCGTCGCGGCTCCCGCCTGCCCGGTCGTGCCGCCTGGCCTGTATGGCCGAGGCGTACCCGAGCGGGCCCGGCACGGCACGGCACGGCCTTGCCGTGCCTACAGGCCAAGTCGTGCCTATGGGCCAAGCCGTGCCCGCCTATATACAAACCGTGCCGTGCCGGGCCGGCACGTTTGACACCTCTAGTTGTGGTTGATGATTACCATGATATGCTAATTGAGGATTGACGTAGTTGCTGGTTGCCCCTAGTCCCTGCCCGTTGCTAGATGCCATGCCACGTCACATTCTATTTGTTATTGCTACTTGATTTTGATTTTTGATGTCTCACGGTCACTGACACAGTTGATAATTTATGTTATTCTTGATTCTGATTTTTTATTTTGATATTTTGTTTTGTATACTTTTTTATTTATGTTACGTTGTATTTCTTTTGGTTCGGTATCTATTGACCAATTGGATATTTGGGTTTCTTTTGTTTTTATTACTTTGTAATTTTTTTTAACGAAATTTTCTATTTAATTTATTTTTGTGTTTAAATTTTTTATTAAAAATTCTATAATTTAAATCTAATAAATTATAATCTAAATTTATTATAAAATAATAATAAAATTTTAAACTTTATTAATATTATATATTAAATAATTTTCAAGTTACAAATTTAAAATTTTTAAATATTATCTATATATATTATATAATATATATTATATAATATATATTATATAATATATATTTTATAAATAGTTTAATACAAAAATTTAAATATTTAAAAATAAAAAAAATTAATTTTTTTAAACAGGCCCGTACGTGCATGACCCGGCATTGTACATTTACCTTCGGGCCAGCTGGTCGTGTCGAGCCTAGCTTGAATAAACCATGTCGGACCAGACATGGCATGGTACAGTAACCATGCCATGCATGGCCCGACACGAAAGCATAGTCATGCTCACAAAAAATGGGCCAGCTTGCCCGGCATGTCCCTTTTGACACTTAGAAGCACCAAATAATTGAAATCCTTCTAAAAGTATGTTATGATTGGATGCATTTGAAATTATATGATTTCAAGTCAGTTAACAATTATATATTAGTTTTATTCAAAATTTGTTCATAATTAAACTTATATGGAAAAAATATTATTGAAGATGACATATTTAGACTGATTGCAAGATTTCAACTTTGTTTGTAATTATGCTTTCATGTATTAAGTATGTTATTGCGAGAGCAATATGGAGAACATATTTACAATTAATTTCTTATCTTTTAGTGGTTTACTAGAATAATAAATTTTTATTAAAATAATATCAATCTGTCCTATTGGGTCGGTCATTTTCTGTAGCTAATGTCATATTTGTTCAAACTTATAGAAATGAACAAGAATATGGCCAAAATTAATGACATGGTCATGATCATGGTTGTGGTAGACTATTTTCTTGCATTGTAGTGGTAATCAAAATTGTCATTGTAGAAATCACAATTCAAACCACTAGAAGTGAAATAATTCAGAGGCATGGCCTAAAAATGATATATGACCATCTAGGAAACATACTCATGAGAATAAGTATTATAATTGTGGTATACCAGGCAGAAGTCCTTAGTTGTTATTGAGGTTTATTCCTGTCTCATACATATTGTGTACTTTATAATATTTAATCAATCTTTATAACATTTCAATTAAAGAAAAAGAAAGATTATTAAAATAACTTCATTGATAATAATGACTTGATGGATTTAACTTATTTTGATATTTCATACTAATTTTGAAGATCTTAATAGAAAAATTAATCATCTAATTAGTAATGAAAATATTTATTATAAATTAGAATTAGTTGTTCTATTTTCATTTTTAATTTTATTATGTTATTTTTGTTTGAATATATATATTTTCAATGACATATAAGTATTTCTTGTTAATTTTTTTTTATTTATACGTAAATAAATATATATCTTTCTCATGCCTTGATAAATCATATGATATTTAAGGTGTCAACCGAGCCTAGCTAGCCTGGTCGGCATGAGGCACGACACTACAATTTCCTGTGCCCATGCCGAGGCCAACCGAGCTTCGTGTCGTGCCTGGCCAGGCACGGTACCATGGCCCATTGGCACGGTACCTCAGCACGAGCCGAGAAATCCTAATTTTTTTAAAATTAGGGGTTCGACTGCGTGGCGGCACGATGACGCACGTCAAAACCATAATTTTTTTAAAAATTAGGGGTTCGGGTGCACGGGGGCGGACGGCGCGCGCCGAAACCTTAATTTTTTTTAAAATTAGGGGTTCTGCCCGACTGGGCCAAACCCGGCGAATTCGTGCCGGACTGATCTCTACAAAACCATGCTGGGCCTAGATCGGCATGGTACAGTAACCGTGTCTGGCCCTACACGAAAGCAAAGTGTAATATTATTATAATAAAAATAAATAAATTCTCATCATTTTGGTTGTCTAAAAATAAATATATCTTGGAAAAATATTCCTCTTATTTAAGTGGATTATATCAAATCATCATCAAATTTTTTGATTATATGTTATCATGAGCTATATCAAACTATTATGATTTTATATGAATGTGTTGGTCATTCATATTTTTCTATAATGCACTGTATTATTAAAAATTATTTTGGGTATTATTTGAAAGATTAGAAGATACTTATTCCTAGTGATCAGAATTGTATTGCATTATTTGAAGCAAAGTCTTATTCCTAATGTTATTTTTTGTACTGCTACCTTAATTTGAATTTGTCCTTCAACCTTAAGTTAATCATGAATTTTCTTATTTACAAATTATTTTTACGTTCCCAACCGAATATTTTACATTTATATATTTTTGGTTATGTTGGTTCCTATGACTCAACTTCAACATACTAAGTTAGGCTTAACGTTGATTTGTTATATAAGTTCGATTTACTTTTTTTCTCTATTATTTTATTATTTCAAACCTTTAATGAGTGTTTTTCTTATTTGATTTGTTGCTTATCACTTTAATAAAAAAATGTTTTCTTGCTATTAAGGGAAGACAAGTCAACCCTAGAAGAATAGTGAGATATCACGTGAAATATTGCTTCATGTCATGGATATAGAAAATTCAGAAAATATTTTCTTGCTATTATTTCATCTTGATCTCTGCACAAGAAGACTAGTATCAACTAAAAATTCAAAAAATTATTCACTTACAAAGACTTGTAAATCAGTTACTTAATTTCTTTATGGATATAGAAAATACTGCAATCATATATACCCTTCATGAATACTCTAAGCACATATTAATATTTATGTAAGACAATTGGATAATATTATGACAACATAGTCTAGAGGTTCGACAATTCTAGAGCATGAGTAGATTATGAAATACTTTACCATTGGATAATATATGATTTTTTTCTTAGAATCTTTTAATATTACAGATAATATTTGTAGAATAGAAAATAAAGTCATGGTCCAATTGTTTGAAAAGAAAACTCACATAAAACTACTAATATAGCAATCAGGAATAATAAGAACGAAATAAATAATCAATTTAAATATTATTATATTTATAATAATTTTTTGAGAATTTATCATTGATTATCATAATACTCAAAAATAAGAAAAAAATATAGTAAAAAATGAATAATTATCAGCAATCTAAGTACTAGCTCTTGTGACCAAAATACAAAAAATTGTAGTAGGATGAGTAAAAAAAACTAATAGCGTTTGAAGAACAAAAAATATGTGATTTTAGAGATGTATTTTGTATAATCTTCTTTGTGAGAATTTATGGATGGATCTAGTTATCAGTCTTTCTCAATATTTTATGGTGTTCTTGGCTCCTTCCTTTGAAATATTTGCCCATACATATTTCTGCTATTTCCTTTTTTCCTATGATATGTTCAACGCTGGAAGAATGTCTTGCATTTACATATATTTGCCAACCCAACATTACTCTCTTTGATAGTAATGTTGGGTTGGTTCACACTCACACATGTGCATTGTACTATTATATTGCATATATTTTATCTTCCTCTTGAAATTTAACGGCTTATTATACTCAATAACAAGTAACATATAATTGGGCCCATATATTATGAGCCAATATGTTAGGGCAGCTCACTTGCTATCAATAATTATGTTGTGGTCTTGATAAATTTATCTTTAATAAATATTTTGGTTGCATTGGTGCATCACAAGTCTTGATGATGTGTTTCTATTATTAGAGCTTGTTGAACATTTTATATTTTTTATCATTTACTTGAATGATATCACCAATATATAGGTGATGAAAAATCAAGGATCAGTTCATCATTATTTTTATCCAAGTATTTTCCTAATATAATTGAGGTGTGAGTCTTATGATATTAGTTTTCTAGTCAAATGTGATTATTATATTGATTTAAATTTTGTATGCATTTTTTAAATTATGTTCATCTTCATTTTGGTTTTAAGTATTTTATTTTTTTTCCTATGATAATCATTAGCTTGTTAAACTATATTTTTTTCTTTATTAATTGATTAGTTAGTTTAAATATTTTTTTTGCAAAAAATATATTAGTTTTCTTCTCCACATATCCAGATCATTAATCATGTGAGATTTTTTCCTAAGTCTTTTTTTTAAATCTTATCTAGTATACTATATGATAAATGATGACTAGCCTAACATTAAAAATTTACTAATTCAAGTAATTTTTAGAAATTGACTTTATTCGCTAATTTCAATTTTACCAGAGAAGAGTGATGAGAAATAACTAGTTGATCAAGTTCACCCCGCGCGCGCGCACACACACACACACACACCCACCCACCCACATTGTCAGTGTCCAATATATGTAAGCTATAACTTCAAAAAAAAGATTTGTGTTTCAGCACTGGGATTATCCTGAAAGTGTTACCTGATTTTTTTTTCTTAATAAAAATATTGTATTTCTGAAGGCAGGAGGAAGATGGGGGGCTATGAGCCTCTATGACTATGAATGAATGCCCTTGGTAATTCTGCATTTAATTAAAACACTCGTTGATGTGTATTTTATGGCTGAACTGTAGACGTGCTCGTTGGCAACTTTATCCACAATATTTTGAAGAGGCAGCATGTGCCCGAACATCAATGTTTATGCTCTGTGATGGCTTGGCTTTTCAATCCATTCGTCCTTACGATTGGAACCCATGGTAACTGCGAGCCTATTGTGTGCGCCACAATTTTGTGGATCATTATCTTCCTCATGAATGGTAAGGCAAATGTTGCCTATATGGCTATGGCTGGCTGAGAGGTTGAAATCAAAAATGAACCAGGCCGAGCCGAGCTCACGACACAGCCTGGATCTGTTTGCGTGTTGGCTGCTGATGTTTGCTTCTGGTTTGCCATGCAAGAAATATTTTTTAAGCTGCATCCTGGTATGGTTTTAGCTCTGGACCCGCTTGTCTTCTAGTCTGGCCGGAAGCTGCTGCTCACTGTGGAATGGAGGAGTGCTCAACGGGGGGCCATAATCATTAGTTTGAAGGGCATGTTTGCAGCACAAAGAATCATGTTTGCCGTGGTGTCAGGGCTAGTCTTCTGCTCCCTCACTGGGTTCTTCTGTTTGTATGGGTGGGAGTTCTTGAACTAGGCGCTGTTCTACCACCTCGCTCGCACAGATCCGAGACACAACTTTTCCATCTATTTTTACCACATTTATCTGCATCCCGAACAAGCCTCCTTCACCTTCCTCTCTCCTTTTTTTTTACTTTTTTTTCCTCTTTTTTTTATGTTTTCTTTTCTTATTTTTTTTATTCGTCTCGTTCTCTCCTGCAGGTTATCACAGCGCAGTACTTTGTATGGTTCTTCTGCTTGATGCCGTTGATACTGCCATGGAGCAAATTGAAAGTGAAAGGCCTTGGATTGGGTTGCATTCTGCTATGGATGGAGCCCAGATGCATTGGTTGTTTTGGGGCTATTTGCTCGAATTCCTGGGGGAAAATGTCCTATTACAGCTCTGGATTGCAAGCGTGCTCTTCTACATGACAAACATGTTTGTGCTGTCCATGTTCATCACACACCATCGATATTCTCACACGTTTGATCCACCAAAGCAGATAAGCCACAATGAACCATCAAATATCGGATTTTCTAAAAAATGAGCCATAAATCTTTCCTGTCAAATCAGATAGCTTGTTTTCAAACTACTTGCAGTGACTACTTTTAATTTGGAAAATCATCTGTGATCTTCTTACATTAGCAATCAATTAGAAAATATAACTTAACTGCATGGACCATTTATTGCTGACAAATTTAAGATGATAACAATGATCTACAATCACAGAGCTTTCCCAGCCTGCTATGTGCACCGAAACAGATTTTGTAGCCACCTCAAGCATCAAGAAAATGGAGCACGGGGTGTGGGGCTTCTCTGCCAGCTTCAAGATCTTAACGCATCCACATTTGCACATCTCAACCATGACAAGTCATCCTGAAGGTCCAGCAGATGACAAAATTGAGCTCTGTTCTCGTTGTCCCAGCCACTTTTAAACAAGATCTATATTTTGCTTACCTTTTTCCCTTTGTTAAAAGGCCATGAGCCCTTAAAATGGCACGAAGCCTCTCCACTGTTAAACTGTACCAGTCCTTATCTGACGAACAGCTGCTAGATCCCTCTGCACAGATACAAAACACCATGACTGAGGATTGAAAAAATTGTGGTCATTTGAATCATTTTGAGGTTCTTTGCAGAACACCACCACCTAATGAGGAGCAGAAAAAATGCAACAAATAAAATGTCACTTTGTGGGAAGCACCCTACCTTGTGGAGAATTAATTTGACAATCTGTTCGCTTCTTTGCAGAAGATCTTCGGTCAACAGCCCTACCAGCAAGCCTGCAAGAAAAGCATGCGGAGATGACAAGGCGAGAGTTGATAAATATGAACTAATATTCATGATGCCGCACAATAAAGCAGCTATCTTGAGCTGAGTTAATGAAAATGAATGAATATCCATGACAGCCAAGGACACATCCATCCGTTCATATCATCAGCTACCAAGAAACAAGAATACCTCTAGATGTTGGTGATGGCAGTTTGGCATGGCATCGTTACTCTCATTATTTGCAGGAAAAATTGAATTTGTATCCCAACCCTAAAAAAAGGTGTTCCTTTAAAGGTGGGGCCTTTTTTTTTGCAATTTAATACACCAAAAAACAAATATTACTTTTTGGTGTTAAAAAGGCACATCAGCATGCTACGAATAATAAAAACATAAGCTAGTTAAAATATACATCTGAGCTGCCCTAATTCATGTCAGGGTTTAAAACACTTATGATCACCCAGTAGTCTTTGCTGAATGTGAGCTGCCCCAACAAGATATTTTATAGTTTCTTTTATGGATTAGGTTTTCAAATGGCATTGGAGCATATTATGGTTTAGTCTGCCATGGCAGAACAATGCAGTGTGGCACGCACAGTTGCAACGGCAGCTCCAGAAGTGGTGCTTCTACGAGTCAAACTACAGGCATGTGCAGGATGTGGAGTGTAACAGCACAGTGATTATGGGTGTGATGAATAGTTAAGTGTTGTGTGAATATCACAAGTACAAAGTAATTGTGGTTGATTAGTGTGCTCTTTGAAATTATTGAGACTCGGGCACATAAACCACACACAACGTACAATAGGAACCTTGACATTATTCTTTGGTCAAGTGAAGATAAATCTCATAATAAATGAATCTCCTAGTGATGAGATAAATAAGTAGTGATCACAGATCAACTCTCGTCTACTAATTATCATGTGATAACATATTGAATTATAGTTGTCTTTTATCTTTTCATCCTGTTTGATAAACAAAATCCTATATTAGTTGGCTGCATCATTATATTAATTCCATGTGAAACAAATAAACAATTTTTTTTCACAACCTATATTATTGAGAGAAGAAAAACCTAGAGAGCCAAAACAAGTCATGCCCGATTTGATTCACTCGCCTAACAAAACATCTTAGAGAGATTTTACCAATTGAGATTGATATGTCTGAGAAAGTGAACCAGATTAGGATACAATGTTTCACAGCTTGTGTTCCGTTGCTAGATTTTGAGTAGTTGCAGCATTAGTGCATGTTACACAAATTTTTTGTCATGCCAAGCCTCGGGCAAGGCATGTCACTTTCCTATCTGAAACAACATTGCCTTGTCCCTAGCCCGTTGGCACAGTCCACCAGCATGATAAACCTGACTCAGGATCAGGAAGCAAATGCGGTCCACTTGGCCTGAGCCCAACCCGCCCAATCCTAGTTTTTTTTTAAATCCGTCATGCACATGTGACTGAACATGGCAAGCACCAGCCGCTAGGCACTGTGTGCGTCCTAAAGTATTAAGCTTTTCATTTTTATTTCTGTTCTCAATCTTAAATCTCTCCTCTATTATCTCCTCAGATCTCTGCTCTCATTTTCTTTAAAATTTTAACTCAAAAATATTAATCTTTACAATTTAAACATTATAATTTTTTTAAGCTTTAAAATATATATAATAGGAGTTGCCCATGGTATTATATTACTTGTTGTTGTGGAGTGTGGATTGCGGCTTTATCTCTCTCCTCTCCAAAACAAAATCCAAATACTTTTTTTTAATATACATAAATTATTCATAATATAAACAAAGAAAAATAATTAATAGTAAGTATATCAATAACAATATTAATATAGATTTAGATGTTAATAATAATAACCCCACAAAAATATCTGGCCGAAACTATATTTTCTCTTATTTTCTCGACTTAAACTCAAATACCTAAAAAATAAAAATTAGGAGAACAACTGTAGTTTATACCCACTTTTACATAATAATAAAAAATAAAAAAACTAGGAGTTTCAATGAAGAATCAACACAATATAAATATTATAAAAAAATATATACATATATGAATGCGTGTGAGTCTAAATACCTAAAGAGGCATGCTGATTAATGCACCAAAAAATATAGTGCATTAGATCTTAGATAATCCTAACAAAGTAGAGTGGTGAGATCTTTGAAGTTGAATCTAGTTTAGTTTCTTTAGTCTTCTTCATATACCACAATGATTTAGTGAGGAAAAATATGATCAAACAAATTATCATTATGGGTCTTTTAATTTAATTTTCAGAGGATACTAGGGTTGTCAGTATCATAGAGACCTAATTCTAGACTACTTATCATAAGATTCATAAATCCACATATAGGAACAACATAATTAAATATTATAAATTAGAAAAAACAAATAATAATTAATAAATTTATAAAATATAATAGAATGGTGTTCGTGACATTCGTTATTTGAACTAGTCACGACAATGTATGCTTCACCGCTCACTATATAGATTCTATATAAAAACATAATAAAATAATTTTATATTTTTTGAGTTTCTTCATCCTCATGATACTCTTGTCATATATGAGTGCATAACAATAATCTTTAGAGATTATCATATTCAAAATAAAATATTTATTATTATATTTGATAATGCATTAAACAATGAAGTATCTATTAATATATTTGTTAGTATCATTAGGTAAGATTTTTCACATTAGATACATATGTCATATTAATAACCTAATAGTATAAATGAGGATAAGTTATTTCCACCACATTAGAAAAAAACAAGAAACTCAATAAAATAACTTAAGACGCATGGCAAACAACAGAAGTTTAGTAGTCTCTGTTTATCTACAAGTCTAAAGAAGAAATTCTAAATGAATGTGAAACATTATTAAAATTATATTTACTTGATATTAAAGCTATGTATTGGATACGAATATGTAATATCCGACAACTTCAATAATAAAAATAACGAACTTATTATTAATGACACTAACTGAGATACAATAATTTCTATTATAAAATTTTTGAAAATTTTATGACACAACAAATATTTATTTGTCTGTATACAGTCCCACTACTTGCATGTTTAGCAAGTTTAGATGCCCTATATTTAGTGTCATATCTATTAAGATAGAAACGAAGTATTTAAAATACTGGTCTATAATTTTATCTATTTTTTATATAGCTGCCTATATGAATTCTATGATTAAAGTGGATGAGGTAAAGAATATTTTGACATACATATCCACATGCATGAACCGACATGAACACCGTATTTGGAAATGTTGACTTCTTTATTCAGTTACTGAGAAAGAAATGACAGAGTAATCCGTCAAATAGAAACAAATTATCTCGATACTTAAATACTAATTACTATTCAATCCTATCACATAATAATAACAAGAACTTTGATATTATAATATGATAAAAATCACATGAGTTCACCAATCTCATGCTGTCTAAGATGACACGAATCTACTGACTCCTCTAGTATCGAGTGTAATATTAGAATATATTTTTTCTATTACAATCAATATCATTTTAGATAAGAGATCAAGAAAACAGCTAGATATCATTGAGATAATTGCATGTATGAAAATTTGGAGGATTCAAAATTAAACATCTAGAATAAAACTAGAACATAAGCACAAAAATTACTAACAAATCTTAACTCACGGGACTTGAAAAATATTAAGACCACCGCTAGTAATATTATCAAAAACTTACACGTAAATGATGATGTGTAATACAAACATCAGTTGACATTAGAATCGATGATTATATTTTTTTTATTGGATGATACATTTTTTTGTTGTTTTGTTTATATTATATTATTTCTATTTATTAATTTTTTTATCTGGATGAAAATTTTTATTTTATTTCATATGAATGTAAGATATGATTATATTTTTTTTATATTATTACATTGTGATTTGCAATACATAAAATCAAAACCCAACATGACCTAGCATGATTTTGCCCGAACTCATGATGGTCGAGTCATGCCAGGCCTGGAAGAATACAAGTCATTTTGTGCTGGGTATAGCATGACTTCTTTACCGGGTTATGCCCAACACAGCACAGTGGCCCAACTGAGCCACCTAAAAAAAAGTCTAGGCACAATCCATTTGATACCTCTAATCTTGTTATATCTAAAATGACATGTGATTGATGACTCATTCAATATCTAGCATAACATCAAAATCTTTTTTTTTGTGATCTTAAATATTATTTAAAATAAGAGAACAAAACTACAACCAAATATAATAGAAATATTTTCATGTAAAAAAATGATTCAAAGATAGTGAAATAGCAGCTAGTGAGTAACGACTTATGCGACATCGAAAATATCAAAACTATCACGTGTCAGAATCATACTTTAACGATTCAACCCATATTATAGACACAAACTAATCTCATAAATTATAGGACTAACATGTGTGTTGTTGATTTTTTGTTGTTGAAGCTGTTTATTTTTTAAGTCATTGTTAATTATCATATTGTCATAAAACAAAAACCACAAAAATAAAATAGATATATTTTTTTAAGAAATTCTGAATTTTATTTATTTTAATTTACAGTATAATATAGTTTAGCTTTGATATTTTTATTTATAAAAATTAAAATTATATTTTAAACTTTAAGATAAAACTTAAAAACTAATTCTACAGTAACAACTGGCATGGGCACAGACACAGCATCACTCTGTGCAGTTCCCAATGTGGGAACTACCAAATGGAGTAATGCAATCACTGGTTGTAAACATAAATGCCTCTGCAATGGTTGTGGAGTGGCCACTGCCCAGCCTGCTAGTGAGCCCTCCACTATTAGTAGACATAAATACTATAACATATTTACATATTACAATACTAGATATAATAATTTTATCTAGCCTCTAAGTATGGACATGAATATCATTTTCAAAGATAATTTTTTTATTTAGTTATTTATGAACAAATAATAAATTGGTCGATCAAATATGAGCGAGTTATCTAGGTACTTAGATATCAATTAATATTTTATTCTATCATATGATAATACTAAGAATTTCAATATATTAAATTGGTAAAAATCATACAAATCTATTTATCATGTCCTATCTAAGATGACTTATAGTTTATTGACCCCTCCAATGTTTAGCATATCATTAAAATAGCAGTGTCAACTGGGCAATAACACGGCATGGTTCAACCATGCTTGGCCAAGCATGGCATGGTCTAAAGTGTATGATCCCTGACCATGCCACCCCATGGCACAACTCGTGCCATGCTGGGCTGATGCAATATTGTGCCTCATGTTGGGCTAGGCATTACTCACATGTCTGGCATGTTGGCACGGTCCACCAGCCCTGGGACCCAGACTAGATATGGGTAAAGAGTTAAATACTATTGGGTGACCGCCTGACGAGACAAGTTATTTAAAAAAATCCGATCATATAAGTTGAATCTTGCTTACGTGACTGATTGCAATTAGTTAGCCAAGTATGTTGAACACCCATTGCATTTTCACACAATGAGCTTCTAACATGGATGGTCCAGCATGACCTTACATTATGCAGGTCAACCATGCTGTTTCATGCCGACCGACTAATTCTCGTGTCATGTCAAGCACGACATGGTGGCATGGCTGTGCCAGCATGGCATAACTCATCTGACACCTTTACATCAAAATCTATTTTTTTTATAACTATGAATATTATTTCATATATAAGAACAAAATTACAATCAAATAGCATAGTAACATTTTCATATACAAAATACTTGAATGATTCAAAAATAAATATTTAGAACAAAATAAAATTACTACTAGTAGATAATGAATCATGCTATATCAAGGATATTGAAACTATCATTAACTACAAAATCAAACATGAGAATCCAAATCATATAACAAATAGACTAATTATAGATATTAGAAGATTATTATAAGTATTGTTGAATTTATTTTTGACGTTCATTTTTTGATTTATTATCAATTGTCATGTCATTATAAAACTAAACCCACAAAAAATTAAACAAATATTTTTTTTATTGGGTTCTGAATTTTATTTATTTTAATTTATAATGCAATACAATTTTAACTTTATTTTTATTTTTAAAATTAGAATTATATTTTAAATTTGAAGAAAAAACTTGAAAGTCAGTTCAGTAGTGGCACCAGCAACCGGCATAGGCACCGACATGGCACCTCACTGTGTAATGCCCACTGTGGGCACAACCTAATGGCACAATGCAGTCACTGGCACTACCCTGCAGTGACACTGGAGTGGCCACTGGCACTGCCCTGCAGTGACACTGGAGTGGCCACTGGCACTACTGACTGTCATGCCACTGCCAAACCAAACCAGCATGACACAGTCTGTCTCGGCACAAACAATTAAGGAAGACGAGGCATCGTGCCATGCTGGGCTGACTTCCCACAAAAATGTGCTGGCAAGGCACAACATGTTGGTCTGATTAGGTCATCAAAATTAGCATGCTAGTCCGACACACCCCTTTGACACTTCTATTGCTATTGAGTCATTGATTTGAGAGCTAACAATCCAATTTCTAGTAGTAGTAGTAGTAGTTGGACCAACAAAGATACATGTCATTCAACCCAACATATTTGACTCTAGCCACAATTATTTAGGTAGTATCCTAATAATGAAGTTCCTCCAAAGAACACAAAAAACAAATATATCAAAGATTATAGATTATACTCAATGCATAATGCTCATGCATTAGAATAAAGTATGGAATAGAATAATAACTAAATAATCTTACACCCCAAAATTCAAAGAAATAGTAACTAATGAGTCTCAAATTCGAGATCTACTATCTCTGAAAAAAAATATTTGTCATCATATTAATACATGACTTTCAAGACAAAACAAAGATACAAATTAGATAAATCAAAATAAAAAGTAAAGATCAAACAAAAAAATATAGATTAAAATAGAAGACAAGGATAGTATTTTACTATTTGTTCTTTTATTCCCTAAATATGATAATGGCAAATAACAAATTATCAATAATACTTAGATTATGATAATATTAAATTTAATATTTTTTTCTCATATATAATTTATTTATGATTATCTATTTAATCTTTTTTATGTGAATTTTTATTCTTAACAACTCAATTCTAACTTTATTTTTCTTTCACTTATATTATTTTACAGAATCAAAAAATTTCAAATAAACATCCTTCTATAAATAAATATGATGGACTATATTCTTGTTTCTACAATAATATATTTCATTAGATAATATTGAATCATAGTATTAGAAATGTTTTTGCACCGGAGTGGGATGTTTTAGGTAGTAAAATATGCCAAAACATTCTATCTTGCTCGTCAAACTTATATGAGTAAAGATTAATTTAATTTAATAAATTCAAATATATAGAACCTAGTAGATATAAATTTTATGATGAATTTAGATATTTTATCATATTTATTGATAAATTACATATTTTACTTCAATCATTTTAGATTTTAAGTTATTTTATATTTAAATTTTCTTCTAGGAGATTTTGTGATGATTTAGACTAATTCAATTTGTATTTTTTATGTTTTAAGTTATAATTTTCTCTATTTTTTTCAATTATTTAATTAAAAAAAATATAAAATCAATTAAATAAAAATATAAAAAATATTAGGATTATAATTAATTAGAATACATGTCTAATATCTTGAGTAATTAATATATTAATCATAAATCATATATCAAAACTTATTATACTAGCATAGTCCCCACAATAATGAGATTAATATAAAAAATTTTATCCACTTACATCATAAAATCTCTCCATGATAGGATAAGATGTCATCATAAAGTATCACATCAATCAAATATTTTATGTTATCTTTTCTTATTGTGTATATTTTTAAATCTATATTTTAGAGAAAAATTATTTAACTTACTCACAAAATCTTTAGAACTGTCAACTAGGCAACTTGGGCATGACATGAAATACAACATGACTCAACTATGTCACGCACGACACAGCCTGGTTCAGAGTCGTGCTTGGACATGCCATGGCTAGCCCGCACATGGGTCAAGCTATGTTGAACCAAAGATATTGGCACAGGAAGAATGACATGACATGACTCAGCACAATGCCCAGTGTATGACAGTTTCGGCTTGGCTAGCCTGGTCCTAACACATACTAGTCTTGAATGAACCAGGCTAGCCTGACCTAACCCAAACTAGTCTCTAATTAGCCAAGTTAGCCTGTCAAGCTGACCCAGCTT